>JAMAKE010000130.1:0-49420 GCA_023628695.1 Nectriaceae sp. PG4201 | reverse complement strand
TTAAACTATATTAAGCTTAGTTTTAATTTTTAAAGAATTTCTTAAAATTGCAATTTAAGGTATAAATCTTAGTGCGCCGCATGCTTAGGTGCGCTGCATGCTTATAATATATATTACCTTAAGTTCTTTTTCTTAAGATAATATATCTCTTTAGTTGCTATAATGCTATATAATATAAGCGTTTAATTAGTCTTATAGACCTTATTAAATATATAAAGAACTATTAAAGTCAAAGGAATGCCTAAGTATATTAAA
The DNA here is from genome assembly GCA_023628695.1 of Nectriaceae sp. PG4201. Lineage (NCBI taxonomy): Eukaryota > Fungi > Ascomycota > Sordariomycetes > Hypocreales > Nectriaceae > Nectriaceae sp. PG4201. The sequence continues at coordinate 49,165 of JAMAKE010000130.1, read as the reverse complement.
CTTTTCAATTGAAAGTATATATAAGCCTTATATTATTAAATTATTTAAAGCTAAAGAGGTAATATATTTACCTTAGCTCAATAAAAATGCAAGCTATTTAGCGTTGCTAGTAATATTAAGAGCAATGAGCTAACTTTTAAAGGCATAGTAATTAAATAGGAAGGTTAAGGAATAAGGTTAATATTAATATAACTTAGAAGCTCTTCTATTGCAACTTCTTAACTTAATAAAGATAGTAAGTTATATTTTTAATTGAGGACTATTAATAGGTTATTTAAGAATATCTTAGCCTTCTCCTAAGCTTAAGTAATAATCTTCTTTTAAAATGTTTAAACTTATATCTCTTGCAAGTGATATAAGAAGTTAGTCTTCTTAAAGTTAATTAACGTAATCCACCACCGAGTCGCGCACACTACCGAGTCGCGCACTTTCTACCATAGCCCATACAAAATCTTCAATTAAGCCACCACAAATTAAATATCTACTATAATTATATCTAAATTAGATATATTAGTCCCTTCCATAGCATTCTAACAGGTTCGTATATTATGACCAGTCCCGCCGCAATTGCTGCAGCGCGGAGCCTTCGTACGAGCCCCCCCTCCCCGACGCCTACTCTGGCGCTCTTCCTTTATTACCTGCTCATCCACATCCTTCTGATCTAATAGATCCTGTGCATCTTGTACCTTAAGAGATCCGCCAAGCCGTATATATGTTTTTTTAGCTCTCCGGCGCTTGCTAAGCGCTTCATTAGCCTTGCGGAGTGCTGAGGTCTCTGCCTCTAGGAGGGCCACCCGATGCATGATAGCTGTTGCCCCCTTCGCAAATTGGTCTAAGGCAGCTATCATTGAGGTCGGGGAGCTATTCTGATGGGCAGAGATGCGAGACTTGATATGCTCTGATTGCGAAGTAGCCTCATGTGCATTTTGCGGCGTCTTTGAGATCCAAGGCTGCCTGATCTCAGGGAGGGCTGCTGGAGGTGTTGGTGTTCGTAGCCGCACATTAAGCTTTGAAAGAACCCTCTGAGGGTCGTACGGCACAAGGCCAGCCCCTGCGAAGCCTCCTTGTATATTTTTCTTGGTCATAGAAGAAAAGAAGGCCTCGCGGAAGGCGCAGAGGAACTCGAGCTTGCTAATATATATGATATGCATATGCATCAGATCCTCAACCTGCCGGCCGTATGCCTACTTGAGTGGCCCAAAGCAGCCAACATCTAGCGGCTGAAGGATATGAGAGGAATGCGAAGGCATGCAGAGCGTGATAATATTATGCTCTTTGCAATAGAGCTTGAATTTGGTTGAGTGGTGGCTTTCATGGCCGTCGAGGATTAGGAGCCGATATATGCCCTTTATACGAGGCGCTGTGTAATAATCGAAGTGTTTAATCCAATCTAGACCGACCTTATTAGTAGTCTAGCCATTATTGGTTATTGCAATATGCCAATCAGCTAGAAGATCGCATTCTTGGTACCAATTGGCGAGGTGGTATTGAGCGGCAAGGATAATAAATAGAGGGATAGCCTAACCAGCCGCATTGACGCCTTGGATCATAGTTGACCATTCCCAGTTACTAGGCTAGGCTAATTTAGCCCTTGTATAGCCGTTTAATGTTATAACAACCATGCCTGCGAAGATCATGCCCATTAGGAAGCCGATCTCGTCAAAGTTATAAGTATCATCATCTAGAATCCCATACTTAGCCTTTATATTCTATACAAGATCAAACCAAGGGCCAATAATCTCTAGATCTTCGCATTTAGCCCTCTGATAGTCATATTTGCGAGAAAAATATATCTAGAGCTCTAGTCAGCGCTTAACGAACTTAGATGCCCAGTTCTTATCAATAGGTAGCGCGTCGCGTACGCATAGCAGATAGTTAGCCATTTCTTCTACACTACGCAGCCAAGGAGGAAATGATTATATTGCTAGTTTAATAATATATTGAATGATAGCCTGCTCCTCTGATTCCGTAAGATTCATTGAATTAGGCCAGGTATCGCATCTTGCTATACGGCCATCACGTCGATTACGGATTATTATAGCAGGTATATTATAGATCTTAGCTGCAGCTTGGATACTAAGATTCTTATCATTTTTAATAGCTTGAAGGGCTAAAATAACCCTAGATTCGCTTAAAAGTGGTTCCATAATTAATTATAAAGGAATTTAAGTAAGAAGGAATGTATATGCGTTCTAATGGAAAGTGCGCGACTCGGTAGTATGCGCGACTCGGTGGTGGATTACGTTATGCTGTTCTCACAGTTGAAATGAAATAATATGAGTCACAATTGCCTCAATTGAATAAATTCGTGAATGTTTATTGCCCTGTCCCCAATCCAGGACTCCCACCTTGATAATCCGAGATCGGCTAGAATGGTAAGACGTCATCCTCAAGCAGCTTTCGCAATATCGGCATTAATAATTCTCCCTCAATATGAGCTTTTATAAATTGCTTCCTATATCTTTACATTTCTGTCTCTTTTTCGTAGACTAGGTAACAAACAGAATACCATCTTCAAAATGCCGACCGAATTCATTAGTGTAACATTTCCCAACGCCTCCAATGAGCTGCACCCAATTCCTAAGGCGGGTGTTGATCCAGAGTTTGTGGTCCGCTATTCTAGATCCCTAGATGATTATGGTTTCAATTATACCCTCATTCCATACGGGTCCTCCTCGTTTGATCCGTTCACACTTGGCGCCACCGTTGCCGCTGTGACCAAGAACATCAAGGTCATTATTGCTCTACGACCCAATACACTTTATCCCACAGTGGCCGCAAAGGCTCTAGCAACCCTTGACCAGCTTAGCAAAGGCCGGGTTGTTGTACATTTTATCGCTGGTGGCAGCGATGCTGAGCAGGCTAAGGAGGGCGACTTCTTGAATAAGGAGCAGCGATACGGTCGACTAGAGGAGTACATCAAGATCCTTCGCCGTGCTTGGGAGTCAGATAAGCCTTTCGACTGGGAGGGGACTTATTTCCAATTCAAGCAGTTCCACAGCGACGTCCGTCCTACTAATGGAACTATTCCCGTCTCCGTAGGTGGCTCCTCGGATGAGGCTTACCGTATCGGTGGCTCGCTCGCTGATATCTTCGGCCTATGGGGCGAGCCCTTGAAAGAGACCAAGGACCAAATTGATCGCATCTACGCTGAGGCAGAGAAGGCCGGCCGGACTGACCGTCCTCGAATCTGGGTAACCTTCCGCCCTATCATCGCCGAAACCGACGATCTTGCCTGGGCTAAGGCGCACCGTACCCTTGATGCCCTAAAGGAGAATACTGCCAAGGGTCAGGGCAAGTCACCACAAAATGCACCTACGCCTCAAAATGTTGGCTCTCAACGACTGCTAGAGATCGCAAAACGAGGCGAGGTCCAGGATCGCGCTCTATGGTACCCGACAGTTACTGCAACCAACGCTCGAGGAGCCTCAACGGCGCTTGTCGGATCCTATCAAACAGTAGTCGACTCTATTCTAGATTATGTTGATCTCGGCGCCGAGCTCATTTCCATTCGTGGGTATGACAATTTCAACGATGCTGTTGATTATGGACGATACCTGCTTCCGGGTGTGCGAAAAGGCATTGCGGAGCGACAAGAGAACGGCACCAATGGCTCTAAAGCTTCTTGATAGAAGACTAGTCGGGTATATGACGAGCCGCGGACCGTGGCTGGCTACAGGCTCAGCCAAGTAAACTCAGTAGTGAGATATGTAGTGTTGCCTGGCTATATTGTTCACGAACATACGGGATAAATTGAAAGAGGCAAGAAAAGTTATCATTCACAGATACTGTCAAATTTGCAACGACTAAGCCAACTATGCAGCTTTGACTTTGTCAATCTTTTCACCTGTATTCTTCACTTTGACTTGTTTTTTTTTTGAGAGGCAACCAGGAAAACCTCGCTGTCCTAACTAAAAATAGGCTGCTGGGCCAAAACGTAGTGGGGTAAAAGCCAACTAGGGCTCTCAGTTGAATGCTACATTCAGAAAATCTTGGAACCTCCTTCGATCCAGTTGGCGGCTTTCCACACCCCAAGGCTGTAGACATCGTTTGTCTTGTCCACCTAAGTCTAAGTGATAGAAGCGCTGAAGCTTGATCAGGTTCAAACCCCCCTTTGCTCCAACATGGATCATCCTTCATCAAACCCTCGTTAAATATTCTCACAGAGTACTGAAATAGCAACTCCACATCCTCTCTATCGGATCACACACCTCTCTAAGAGAATCTCCAATGGAAACCTAGTCCATAAGGCGGGGTGATCGGAAGTTTCAAGTAATACTTGTGCACAAACATATCGACTATGGCCCGGCATAGTGATACTGGCACTTGTTTAGCGATAACGGCATTAACAACAAAGTAGTTAGACTTATAGCCTAGCCGACTTCTTACTGCACAAAGTTGATATTATCATCTTTCTATGACTGGAGATGCGCACTATAGATTTGCGTTTGAAGTCTACGTGCTCCATTGCGTATATGTTGTTCTCTAAGTAATATTGATAGTCATTTCTCATTGGGAGTCGCAGAATTAGCAATAGAACTAGGCCTTATTTACTTGCAGACGATTAATACTTCTTTGATAAGTCTGTAATTGTCGGTAAACAAAGAAAGAACGATTTTCTTTTTACGCTCATCTAGATAGCCACGGTCAATCCTATATGGCATTCCATCCCAGGGAACATCCGCAACAGGTAACCTAGAACTGGATGTGAGGATAAGGCCTCGTTAACTTTCCAGCAATCAAGTCGTCAATAAAGTCTGCAAACCCAATGAACTTGAAATCTGGGTACAACTCTCGTCCGTTAATATACCCCAGGTACTCGGCATTCTTGGGGGTATTATCCTCCCGCATATACTTAGTTACAGCGTATTGGCTCGTAGCAAGCCGGTAATATTTCATTCTATCGGTCGGATCGACCTTTAGGGCTTCCTTTGCTGCTTCAAGCTCAGTGTTAATATCTTCTTCGCTTCTCTGTCAATAAGTTAGTGAATGCTAAGAACTCGCTTCGACGATACGCACGGGAATGAGCTGCAATTTCTCGCCAGTTTTCTTTTCGATGATGGAATGGATTTCATTCTGGCTGAGGATCTCCCCATACGCATACACCCTCTTGTTCAGGGTGCGGTCATCTTTGATTATCTCCGCTGTGATTCGTCCCAGGTCCCTCTTGTCTATGAGCATATTCGGCGCGGTTCCGCCAACAAAACTCTCATTGATGGGCATGATAGCCGCATATTCGAACTTGCCACTCGGCACGCGTGGGAAGCTCAATTGGTACCAAAACCCTACGTCAATAATGGTATAGCCTAGGCGCTGGCGGAAGAGATGATCGTGAACTTCCTCCTTAGCATCGCGCATGTCCATAATCCCGCCGCGGGCAGCTGGCGTGCCCCAGTTGCAGGGCAAGAAGCGCTTTACGCCAGCCTTGACGGCGGCATCGATGAGCGGAATCTGTGCCTTGAGATCCGGGCGAAAGATGGTGCTAATGACGGTATCAATGCCTTGCAGCAGCTGTACTATGTCCTCAGATGGACCGGAAATATCGCCAGTCACAACTTTCAGACCGCGGTCTTTGAGTTGTTGGGTAATAGGCTTCTTGGCAGAAGCAGTGCGGACGAACAAAGTTATATCCTGTGCCCTATCGCGTCAAGTAATGTCCTTGAGATATATGGAATGGAATGGAGTAGGGGGGTTCGCGCAAATAGGTTTTTTTAGACAAGTTCAATTGAGAGAACTTACAAACGAGCCGTCTTCGACCAGACCATCCAGAATAGCACCGCCTGTCTCGCCTGTAGCGCCAACTAAGAAAACCTTCTGTTTTGACATTTTGATGTTAATTGATGGCAATTTACTTCAGTGCTACTGTTACTGGGCCTCCAGTATCGGGGACGGATGAATATTTACAATTTAATGCAACTTCGGGGCAATATATACCCCATATAGTACGATTTTAGTGGGCAATCCCTAACTTCGGTGCAATAATTCTTCCATGTCGGTCCTAGAAATGTGAAGTCACAAGTCCGCTCCGCAGGTGAAGTTCTCCGCTTAGCGTTCTTTATTTGTCATCAGAACACTTGATTATACAGATGATAACGTTATGTGGCTGAGATGTCTCTGCTGTACAACCTTAATCCCGTCTGAGGACTTCTACTCTGCTGGCCACTTGTATTGTGCTCCTGGGTGATCCGGCCTTAGTCTTGGACCGAGTCCATCTTGAAAGTAGTTCTCTCTTGTGGTAGACGCCGCATAGTCATCCCAGAAGACGCCCCTGGCTCTCAATTCCGGCAGGAGCCACTTGATGATGTCCTCGAAGTCGCCGGGATTGATAGCATAGGAGATATTGAAACCATCAATGCCGGCCTCGTCTACCCAGTTCTGTAAAATGTCCGCAACAGTCTTTGGGGATCCGATGGCCCTTGCGTGCGCGCCACCCACAGACAATTCCTGAGCAATCCGCTTCTTGGTCCATTTAACGCCATCAGTCCCTGGAATTGTGGCAGACCACGACGAGATCATGCTCTGAATGGCCCCGGGGCCAGAGAATTTGAAGTCGTCATCATCACCCCACTGGTCCAGATCAACCCCGGTCCACCCTCCGAAGAGCGTCAAAGACCCCTCAAGATCAGCATAAGACAGATACTCCTCGTATTTTGCTTGGGCCTTTTCGTCAGTCTCATCGACGATGATTAGTATTCCGGCAATCAACTTGATCGTCGACGGATCTCGTCCTTGTTCCAATGCCTGCTTTCGGATGTCATCCACTGACTTTTTTACTGCTTGAGGTTCCATGCCAGGCAAGAACATGCACTCTGCATGTTTTGTCGCAAAAGCTCTCCCAGCTTTGCTGGCACCTGCTTGGAAGATGAAAGGTGTCCGCTGGATTGAAGGCTCCGTTGGCAGAGGACCCAGAGAGTTGAAGTGCTTTCTACATGATGTTAACCACCTAACACACAATCAAATTGCAGCATTCAAGAATCTTACCCCTCATGGTTGATCTTTCGCACTCTTCCAGGGACCGTATAAGTCTTGGTTTCGTTATCCCGCACCACAGCGTCGTCCCTCCATGAGCTCTCCCAGAGTTTGTAGGTCAAAGTCAGAAACTCATCTGCTATTGCGTACCGCTCATCGTGAGCGATCTGCGTAGGCAACCCCAGATTTCTTGCAGCCGCTTCCAAGTGGCTCGTGACTGCATTCCACGCAATGCGGCCCTTAGTGAGATGATCCAGCGTTGCGAATCTTCTTGCCAGGAGGAAAGGGTTTTCGTAAGTGGTTGATGCTGTGACGCCAAAGGACAAGTGTTTTGTTACAGCCCCCATGGCTGCTACAGCCAACCTTTTCTAAGTTAGGTCCATTGATGCAACTGAGTTATAAGACTTACGCTGGGTCTGTGATTGGAAACTGGGCAGCTCCTGGCAAACCTGGGTCAATATTGCCAGCACCCTTGTAAACTCCATAGTGGCTCAAGACATCCGCAATGAAGAGGCCATGAAACTTCCCAGCTTCTAAGATCTTTGCTAGGTCCGTCCAGTACTCAATATCGATGTACTGAGAGGTGCGGTTCCTGGGATGTCTCCAAAGACCTGAACTCTCACCATCAGTCCTGTTCGTACAAGGCAATAGAGAGACTGACCAGCTGCTAAATGGCCCGGGGTGCTCATGCTGAACGCATTCAATATCCATTGTTTCTGGGGCGGGGGGTTGGCGTCACCCATTTTTACAAATCGGTATGTTGTACCGTACCGCTGTAACGGATTGATAGGAAAAGGAGAATTCAGAGGGGATGTCAATGTCTACGCATCCCAACTAGAAAAATGTTTTATAGGTCTAACTACCAAATTCTCTGGCTCCTCAGAGAAAATATCCGTTTCCTAACCTGTACTGGCATTCCGGGACTGTGGGTCTATTGCGGTTCCCCATGGGCGCGGTCGTCATTTGGTCCTCGATCACATCATCAGATAAGAGTCAAAACTAATGCAACCCCGTTCTTTCACCTCCGACTTGGGACCAAGGGTTTCTTCCGGCAGATTGCACGTTATTTCCGGAATCTTGGAACTGCAGTTATCCAATAATGCTCTCAGCATTTCTCTTTTCCTCCTTGGCAAATCGACAACAACATGCCTTGAGAACACTAACATTCTCAGTTAGCTCAAAGAGGTGCCTAGCTAGTGATCGCATAATCGGGAAGGATTGTGGTGCAATGCAGTCTAGCTCTTTGAAACACGTTCAAGCTCCAGAACGCGGGCGTATCACACAACTCACATGCAAACTTGTGGGCAAGATGCTGCTAATCCTACCTGTTTGAATCAAGTTGATTCCATTCAACCCCAGGATTCTTCCTCGTGGCGACCCAGCCGACGCTGCCAAGTCATAATGAGGCTCGCTTAGGGCTTAGACTGACTCGGAAAGCCAACTCCGTAACTATGTTGTCCGGCTTGACACTATCTCATGATAGCGGAGAGACGAAGGATCAGTTGAAGGAATAGTCCCCAAGTTCTCGGTCCCTGGCTCCGAGATACGGACTCGATAAAAGAAGAAGGGAGCCTTGGCGTCAATCCAACAAGGCCAAGGCCCCCGGACTCAGTCCTCGTCATTTTACTTCAGAAAGATGTGATCATCATATGCTGATAGTCGAATCTAACCGTCATAGTAGATCGGGTTTCAATGGCTTTATAAACGAACACCGGCGATCCTTCAGTGAATGAATGCTTGCCAAATTACCTGCAGCTTCTAGTGAAGTGCTTCGGCGACACAATCATGTCAACGCAGTATGAGCCACCTCTGCCACAAGGCGCCGGTTACGGCGTTGTTGTCGGTCTCGGTATTGCTTTTGCATTAGGTAACATTCCTCAATAATAAATTTTCTAACAATTACTGACTTGGTGCAGGCATGATCTGGGTGACGAGAGCGATGAAGAAGTCCTTCAACGAAGACAACCATTCAACTGAGACGTGAGTCCTCGGTGATCTACCACAGTAATATGGGCAAGGACTAAACTAGATGTGTAGTTTTATGGTTGCCAATCGAAGTGTCGGCGTTGGTCTGACCGCAGCAGCCGTCATATCTTCCTGGCTGTATAGTACTGCGCTTCTTGGCGCTTCACTCCTGACATATCGGTATGGCGTTGCATTGGGTGTCTGGTGGGGTGCTTCTGCTAGTACCATGGTTTGCTTCCTATCTTTGATCTCCATCGAAGCAAAACGTCGAGCTCCCCACGCACATACCCTATTAGAGTTGATCAAGGTTCGCTATGGAAAGTTTGCTCATATCCTCTGGATTGTTTTTTGCTTGGTGAACAATCTGTTACTCTTCTCGAGCATGCTTCTCGGCGCAAGTACTGCGGTTACTGCCCTTACTGGTATGCCAGTCCTTGCAAGCACATACCTTATGCCGGTAAGTAGTTATCGCCACTATCTTGCAGATTCGAATGCTAACAGCATCATCCAAGGTCGGAGTGGCTGTATACACATACTTCGGTGGTCTTCGAGCGACCTTCTTGACCGATTACGTGCATACCTTCATTATTATGATCATCCTGGCTTGGTTCACGATCAAAATTATTGTGGTAAACGAGATCGGGTCTATCGGGGCTTTGTATGATACAGTTGTCGCTGCAGACAAGGAGAATCCAATCAAGGGAAACTACCAAGGATCGCATTTGACCATGAGAAGCAACGAGTGCCTCTATTTCGGTATTTTACACGTCATCTCAAACTTCGGTGCTGTCATTATGGACACTGGCTTTTGGCAAAAGGGCTTCTCTGCTGATGTTGCCGCTGCTGTCCCGGGCTACGTTCTCGGAGGCGTTGCGTCGTTCTCGGTGCCGTGGACAGTTGGAACAGTTGTTGGCCTGGCTGCTGTGGCGTTGGAGAGGACTCCAGCTTGGCCTATTTATCCTCGCGTTAGTCAACCCTTTTTACCCCGTTGGAATGTCACACCTAACCTTGTCTAGCTGATGACTCCTGAAGAAGTAGGCTCCGGGCTTGTACTACCTTTTGTTGCTCAAGCCGTGGCAGGAAAAGCCGGAGCTGCTGCATTTCTCGTCACAATTTTCATGGTAGGTCAAAAAGCCTTGTTGCATCTTAACATAATTCTGAGCTCTGACTTTTGAAATAGGCTTGCACATCTATCGCTTCGGCTCAGATGATCGCCACTAGTTCTATTCTCTCATTCGATATCTACGGCACATACATCAATAAGACTCCTACCGACAAGCAGCTTATTCGATGGTCGCATATCGGAGTCGTCGCTACGTCCTTGTTGATCTCCACAATGGCCACGGGTTTCCATCAGGGAGGCGTCGATATGACCTGGCTTCTCTATGCCCTAGGCAATATGATCAACCCCGGTGTCTTTCCTACCATCTTTGCGCTTCTCTGGAAAGGGCAAACCAGGACTGCAGCTATTGTTTCGCCTATTATCGGAATGATTTGTGGTATCTCGGTTTGGATGGGAACTGCCTATCACTACTTTGGCGAGATTACTATCACGTCTACTGGCAGTACCATGCCGTGCCTATTTGGCTGCGTTACCTCATTCTTCGTCCCGTTACCAATCACCCTTGCAATCTCCCTCCTATGGCCTGAGCCCTTTGACTGGGCAGTATTCGATCAGATCAAAGTCATCAAGTCGGAGCACGGCAGAACAGCTCAGGAAAACAGCGAGTCGGAGGAGTTCTTTACCCCTGAGCGAGTTCAGTATATCAAGAAGGCGAGCAGATGGGCAGCTTTCTGGTTTGCTCTCACCTTAACTGGACATATTCTCCTATGGCCCCTTCCGATGTATGGTGCCAAATACGTCTTTACCAAGCCGGTAAGCATGCTCGATTCATGGTGTAAAATTCAATTCAATACTAACAAGGAGCAGTTCTTTACAGCATGGATAGTCATCGCGTTTATCTACCTATGGTTTACTCTTGTAGTGGCGAATTTCTATCCCTTATTCGATGGAGGATTCCAGAAGATCTGGATTGTCATTCGGGGAAAGAAGTCGGCTGAGAAACTGGATCAAGCAGTCACGGAGACGCCTGGGTCAGGCTCAGACTCATTACGTACGGACCCGAAGACAGACAATGCCGAAGTGAAGGTAGCCGAGGCTTGAAAGAGCCCTTGGGTCCTCGAGCAGGAAAGTGGGAAGCGGGATGCGCCTTCTTTAATGCCGAGCGATATCTGAGGGTTAGAAAAGTTTAAATAGCGACCCGGAGACAATAGACATAGGAACGGCCTAAAAGTCATACATATTATTCTATAGCCATGGCTTTGTGCACTGTATACGACAACCACTCTTTGCGAGTATTATATGCTTGTCTCGTATGATACTTGAAGTAGTCAAGTTTTCGATTCTCATCCTAGATAATAACCGCTGAGGTCAAGAAGCATAGTCAAAGTCATATACATTCCCATTCTCCTAGTCCCTATAGTCTATGTCTATAACTAAAAGAAGGCTATGCCAACGCTAAAGATCAACAAAATAGAATATACCCTCAAAGATCCATCGAACATTTTTAATTTTTGCAGATACCCCGCATTCATACTGTGGCATCCTCAACCTCCTCATGTATCCCCTCCACCTTGCTGTCGATATTTCTTTCCTGGGCATGCTGGTGTGGCATAACAGTCCGGCCGCCCTTTGATGATAAGACACCTCCAGTAACACCACCTTTTACGAACAGAAGAGGGATATCCTCTAATTCAAGTCCCTTAGTTTCAGGGAAGAAACAATAGACGAGAGGCAAGAATACTGCATTTAGAACTGCAAAGATAATAAAGGTCCGCCATCCAATGTTGGCTGTGGGGCATTAGTGAAACGGTTTCCACGTAGCGATAATTGAACTTACCAAAAGCAATGGGTGTGATCTTGACCACAGCAAACACAGCCATCCAGTTCCAGCCAGAGGCAATCGCTTGCATGCGAGTTCGAGTTCGGGTCGTGTTGATTTCTGAAGGATAGAACCAAGGTACTGGCAGCCAACCAATGCCGTAAAAGATCTGGAAAAGGAAGATGAAGGCGGTGGCTCCGTATGCAGGGCCCGTGGACCCAAGCGAGAGCAAGATTGTGACCATGACGAAACAGAAACAAAGGCCTGCGGAGCAGATTATGAGTAGCGTTCGTCGACCGAAACGATCCATTAGAAAGACGGGAATGATTGAGCCGACGAGGTAAGTGCATTGAGCGCATCCCCCCAGAATGAGTGACAGGTTTCGACTGACGCCCATGTTGTCTTGAAAAATAACAGGAGCATAATAGTTAATCATGTTGGATCCAGTGAACTGTTGTCCCAGCTGAATGGCAATGGTGATGAGCAGTCTTCGGAAATTCTGGGCCTCGCCCATTGAGAAGAGCTCCTTGATCTTGAATGGACCATCCTTTTGTTCCTCTTCGAGGCCGCTTCGGATGTCGAGTAGGGTGCGGTTGATTTCAGGGTCATCGTTCGGCTTTCCGTTAATTGCTGCAATCACCTCGCGAGCCTCCTCATATCTCTCGTGTTGCACGAGCCAACGAGGTGTTTCGGGCAGCCCAACAATTTGTAGTACGAGAAGGACGGCAAAAACGGCTTGGAAGGCTAGAGGGAACCGCCATTGGAGGGAGGAGTCGGTGAAGCTTGTGCTATAGTCCATCCTAGATACAACAGTGATTAGCACCCATTGGAATCGTAGGAGCAGCATCAGCTTACCAGTAGGCAATGACCACTCCAAGAATGGTCACCGTTCCCTGCAGGGTGAGCAAACCACCTCGGATGGCCGCTGGGGAGCATTCGCTCTGGTAGATTGGCGCGGTGGACGAGTTCATGCCGTTTCCGATTCCCGTAACGATTCGGCCGACAATGAGCTGAGCGATAGTGGTGGAAGAAGCAAGGATTGCGGTACCGACGATCATAATGCTACCGCCGCTCATGAGTATAGTCCTACGACCGTAATGCTCTCCGATGAAGTAGCACAGGATCGAGCCCAGTACACAGCCGATATCGTAAAGAGCGGTGATGTTGCCTTGCATATCTGCATCGGGACTGTTGAAATCACGCCCAAATCGGTTATCAGCACCTATAATACCGGCCATGACCCCCTGATCGAACCCCAACAGCAGGAAAGCCTGACATGAGGCCAGGGTGATGGCAGTGACCAAGGTCTTGCCTCGGAAGTTGTGCTTCCACAGAGCCATGACTGTGTATGTATCTGTCACTTGTGGTGATAGTGGTTAATGGTCTATCTAGACTAAATCCAAAATGATACAAGTGGCACATCGGGCTTTTATTACAATCCACGTCCTTCAACATCCACCCGCTCAAACTCCACAGGGGCAAGGCGAAGAGAGCTCGCCCGAATGTTACCCCGACCTATGATCTTGGGGCAACACTAAGGTCCCCCACAGTCAGCAGTTCCAACATGCGGGGAGAATGATCACCAGGCAAGTTCATTATGCCTCGGGGTAAGATGTTGCGAGGCGTGGAGATTCTGGGGGCTTTGTGGGGATTCTGCACTCCGCACCACCCGACGGCCCACGGGGAACAGTCTGGGGATGCTCGTTGTCCAATGCGCCACTTCACATATCGGGTCAACGGCATAAATCCCAGTCGTCCATCGTGTTGTCTCAGAAAAACGCCCGCACAGTAAATAGGATATCGCGATTCCAAGGCCATATCTTGTTGCCTCGTATTGCTACTCCGCAGAAATTCCAGCTCTGCAAAAGTTACAAGGCTAGCTTAGCTGACTCGGTGCTGTCGTTAGAGCCGCAACAGCCGGCACCGAGTCACCAATGCCATGACTCGCCACTAGGTTATGACGACGTCGTGCATGATATTCATGTTCAGAGAAGGCAATGATGGCCACGAAAAATCCTTTTCACTTCCACTTTCAGGACTTCAGGCACCATTTCGTTCTAGAGTGTCTTTCGTCTCGGAGCCTCACGCTGGTACCACCCAACTAGATATCGGTTTGCACCAAGGCAATTTCAGCATTGTAAGTATTATTTGCTTCGTGAAGAGCAAGTGACGCCTACCAGGTACAATAAACCAGAATTACCGGTCGTTTATAATTTATGTCGTCTTCTGGAGAGCTTGAATTAAACCCCACTGAGCACCATCAAACTCGCGATTACACGGCTCCGTGCATTGACGTCAGGAATCCTCGGTGATTCGGGTGTTTTGATCAGCGAGGTAACTAGGGCCGTCCGCTCCTTGACTGGGAAGTTGGAGATTACGTTCACTGCATTCATTCGTCTATCCCCTACCCTTCCCAAACTTCTATCTTGCGTCATGAAGTTGGGGCGAACTTTAGGGTGTGAGGGGAATTTCCTCGTCGTAGGCACTACTCAGGCACGGGGCCTCGTAGGATCACGGCTAGGGGTTTGGGCATTGAATGCCCGACAGAGCAGAGATGAAGACACAACGAACACAAGCAGTCACAGTTCCCTTATGTGCAACGCACAGCAACTCGGTTAATTGCTCGACACTTGGGCGGAAATTCACTCAACCAATCAGTCATTCAATAAAATAAAGCATGTAGGTGTTTCAGCTAATAAGCCCATTCTTGCTCAGCGCTTCATATCGCCCGCCCCGGTGTGTGTGCTTGCCCAATCACCATCAACCACGGGACCCTTCCTTTCACCTGTCTGTAGGACCTACACCGGTCGCACTGTCATTGGCTGGTTGGCAAATATAGTAACCTCAGGCAGATTGCTCTGCGGCTACCACCATTCATTCGCATGCGCGTCACCCAACGCAAATCAGCTGTTAGAGTCAACATGGCTAGGCACCCATCAACGTCCATCCGGCCTCTTGTCATCGCAATTGTTCTTCTCTTGATCACTACCTACTCCCTCTGGCCATTCTCTAACTCTTTTGGCGTAGACAACCGCAACACCTATCTAGCCCCTAATAATATGGATATATCAATTCGGCCTGTTAAGGCTGATGACCTCAATGCCATCGTCGACATTGTTATCAAGGCCTTCCTTACGACGAGCAGTTTGCTTATCGATGGCTGTATCGCGAGCAGTACCCAGAAGACCACTACAAGTACACCAGAATGTACTACGCCGAGTATCTCAACACCACCTTTGCAGGCCAAAATACTATCATGGTGGCAACTGCCCCTGATCTCGAAGATGCTGAAAAGACCAAGGTCATTGCTTTGAGCATCTAGGACAATCCCGGCGACGGACCCCACAATCCCGATATCCCAGCCGTAGCTCTGCCCAAGAACCACCCGGAAAGAAAGGACTGCAATCCGGCCCGATTGAAGGCGTACTCGGAGGCTACAATGAAGGCTAGGAAGGAGTTATTCGTCGCCAGATTTGGGGAGACACAGCTGTCGCTGCGACAGATGGCAACGCTGCCAAGCTACTAGCAATTGGGGGGAGGGGGCCACGAAGCTACTCTTATGGGGTATGGAGGGAGCGAGCAAAGAGGATATTGCCGTGCCAATGTTTGCTGGTAATATGAGGAGACTCCTCTATGCCAAGCATGGTTTCAAAGAACTAAGAAAGGTCAAAATCCAGGCACCGAATGAGACGGAAATCATCTACGAGATTGCTATGGCGTGGGATCCTCAAGACGAAGACACAAAGACCGCCTTGTAAGGTGGTGTGTCAGGTAGCGCCACATAATGAATCTGCCCAGTGGTGTCAAAGAATGGGACTGTTTTCTATCTCACTTCCTCAACCATAATTAGGAATAGAGTAACTGGGTGATTAGCTGTTCCCTCGGCGATGCATGCACCGCTGAATCGTAGGCTGAACCGCCCCAATAGCCAAAGCGACCGGTATCTCAAGTTCATACTCTGTGAGATTATAATCTTTGAACAACCCAAAAGTTGAAACTTGTTGTAGATCTTTCAGCTCATGAAATATCAGGTCCTCGCTAGGAAATCCGCTGTTGATACGGACCCATGAAGCTGCACTACAAGAGTGCCATGCAGATTGCACCCGTCCTGACCGGTATGAAGCAACCAAGCTACATGATTGGCCAGTAGACTCGCCTCGCTAAATGCGCCATGCTGCAATACATAAGGCTCTCTCCTCGGCACTCTCTCCGCGAGAGAAATAGTAGTTTCCTAAGTATGGCATTTCCCAAGTCCGCGGGAGGAATCATTTCATCATTCTTACTTGGTAACTTGCACCATGCGGTCAGCCTTGAATAACGTTGCTTCTTATTTTACAGGTGGCCTAAAATATGGCAGCCAGGAATGATACAAGGTTACAGGTCGCGGTCCTCGCTGGGTGGCTGTCGACGAATGGACATTTGCCCAGACACACGGCGAAGGAGCAATCCCGGGCAACGAGGTGCTTGCGAAGGCATTCAAGCATCAGTCAGGCCGTGTAGGGAAAGTACACCCAGATCCAAGCTAAGGTTCTCATCGCGCAGCATATCCTTGAAGCCGGCGCGCTTGCTGGCTACAGCACCATATTCCTGGCAAATGCTAGCCCAACGACGCGCTTCACCACTATCGAATCTGTGTATCTTCGCGCCGAGGTGGCCCATGATACCTTAAGGATGGCTGGCTTAAGCGACCGTGTAGAGGTCATTGCAGGCGAGGAGGTCAAGGTCTTGCCAACCATCTTAGAGGATGTTTAGCAAGGCCGACGCAGAAAGTTCGAATTTGTTTTCATCGACGCTGACAAGCTCAGCAACTGGGTATATTTCGACCATGCTGCCAACATGACTCGTCCGGGTGGATGCATCGTTATTGACAACATCGTTCGTCGAGGCGTTGTCGTTGACCTCAAGCTCATCAACACCGACGAAACTATCATCGAAATTAGGAAGCTCTTCCAAAACGTGGACACTGATTCGCGCGTGGACTCTAGCGCTCTTCAGGCGGTCGGGGACAAGAATAATGACGGGATGCTGATCGCAATGGTCAATCGCTATCATTTTGTATCGTGAGCTTCCACGGATTTGCAGAAACGGATAGGTTGGCGAAAGTAAAGATCTGAAAGCCAGGTCATGGAAACGAGGGAAAGTCTTCTGAGGTTAGCAACAGAGCAAACGCCATGGAAATCATTGCTGATTCTCCGAATTCTATCTCGAAGAACAATTCACAGGAACCCGACATTTTCGAGAATGCCAAGGCTTTCCCAAGGTACGGCTCAAATATTGGCGCTCTTTGAAAAGCTATGTATAGTCGCAGGATTGCCTTCCCTGACCTGGTCTGCTGAGATGAGAAAAATCCGGTTCTAACAAGTCAGTTTGCTGCACTGGCTTGTGGATGGTATGTCGGTGGAAAGACTGAAGCGCACCTGACAATCAATTAGTCAATCGATCATCCACCACTATGATAATTTTATTATCTAAGCAGAATCGTACGCAACTCTGAGCATCACGTCACGTCTCTAATTGGTTTGGGCAAATTTGCGAATGGTCTGCAATTGCCCCAGGTTATAAAACAACAAGACGCGCCATGGTTGACGGAAATTTGCTGCAATCCATACATAGCCTGAAAGGACGAGCCACTCATCAACTCAGTAACTAAGAATCTAAGAGCAAAAGCCTGGTGTGGCCCAACAGGCTACCTAGACTAGGTAAGCTCGCCCATGGACCCTTGAGCGCGGAACGGCGCGGAACGGCGCGGGGGTGGTACAGTGCGCTTTAGGATTAACGCACAGTCGCCTTGTTTCATGGTCTAGGTCAGGGGGCTGATGCGACCCTAGTCATCTTGAGCAGCCTGGCAAGGCAAACCAGGCAGATTTTCAAGCTCCAAAGCTATGAAATGGGAAAGCTTCATGTATCACTTGAATCATTGAGCTTTAAACCTCGCCTCACTAAGGTCTCAAACACAAGGCTGCGATCGCCACGACACCACACGCCGTACCTCAATTTCCTTACCGCTTGATGAGGCTGGCTCCAGGCATTGGCCTTCGGCAAAATGACCAACGGAATGGGTGGTCAAAGCCTGAGGCCATCGCCTACGACTACTCGCAAGCGTCAGTCCCCAGAGTCTCGAGCGCTAAGAGGCAGGCCCGTCAAGAGGCAACGGAAGACTGGGAAACCAAAGTTTCAAGGCCAACAAGAGACATGTCAGCAACACCCAAGCATCGTAATTGACTTGACCATGGAAAATGATGCAGGCGCGAGCGAGTCGGTTCATGCGCCCGACGTGAAGACGTACTCTGAAGAGTCATCCAAACCACGAAATCCGGAGTTGTCAAGTCCTCCGTCCGATGACACACCAATGCTGGGTGAGCTTAATGTTCTTGCTGGAGTGCAATGTCAACTAACTCCTCAGACCAAGAGCCACAACCAGCTGCGGATGATCGATACGAAGTGTGTTTTGGAGTGGTAAAGTCCCAGCAACCGCAGCTCTCACTTTCAATGATAATCATGCTAATGCGTCATGACATGTGCAGATAGAGTCTGACGCCTCTCTTATGATCACTCTCAGAGACGACTCCCCTACTCCGCCTAACTCATCGCATATGCCGGTTACAATTCAATTGTCAGATAGTGTCCTCAGAATCTATGGCTTGAAATCTCCCAAGCAGATCGGAGCCATCACATTGCCGGCACTTTCTGAAGCCATGAGCAAATTCACGCTTAGACTGACGGCCCTTGCTCGAATCATTGACAAAGTACCAAAAAGGGATCCGTGGGACTATATTCCAATGGCTTGCGTCAAGGCATCCATCCGTCTCACCGTGTACGGTCATCTTTTGGAGAAGGCAGCGGTGGGCGAGACTCTCTCTCAAGGGGAACTGTACCTCCAACATCCCTTTGAAGGCGAATGCGACTCGTCGGTTCCATATGAGAATCCGCATTTCCTACTTCGTCCAGGAGCTTTCATGCCCAAGATGGAGGACCTAGCTATTGTACCTCGCGGAAGAATCGAAGCCTTAGCGAGTGATTCGCTGACCGAAGTCAGCAAAGCTCAACTGCTCCAGATATTCGAGTCAACAGTGGAGTTAGATTCTGAATCTAAGCTCCGCCAGAGCCCACGATTGGTATCTACATTGAAAGAGTTTGTAATCTACTACGCCAAGATTTGCTCTATCTAACTGGGGTTTCAGTCACCAACTTGATGCACTCACTATGATGGTAGAGAAAGAATGCGGCATAGTAGATAATGCCAAATTTCCTCAGCTTTGGGTGAAGACAACCGACACCAAGGGGCAACAGGGGTCAGTTCTACACCAAAGTCCGCCAAGGAGATCCCGTAGCTGACAAACTTCCCCGTTAGGTACCGACATATCATCACCGGCGCTCTTCAGAGCACTCAGCCCGTCCCCATCAGAGGTGGCATCCTTGCCGATGTATGAACATCTCACGGCCCCACGCAACATTAGATGAGATCTAACTCCACCAGGAAATGGGACTTGGAAAGACTCTGTCAACATTGGCTCTAATAGCGTGGCATCTAGATACTATCGATGGATCGGACAGAATGGGAAGGCTGGATGCTCACCGCACAACGCTTATTGTGACTCCAAAATCCAGTAAGTGCACCTAACCCTTCAATATTTTCACGGTTAACACGTCAAAGCAATTCATGAATGGAAACAGCAGATCCGCCGGTACGTGCCTATCTTTCAAGATTTTGTCTCGCAATTGCACGGGTTCTTAACATTTTACAGCCATTTGGATAAGTCGATCCGCGATCCCGTTGTATATCATGGCACAGATAGGCAATCGCTTGCCAAAGATATCATAGAGCCGGATGTGGTACTGACGACATACAACACTCTCAGATTCGACAAACAAAATGCTGGTCCATTGTTTAGCCAGACATGGGGGAGGGTGGTGCTTGATGAAGGCAAGTCATTGCTTACCTCCCAACCATGCTTCACCCTGAAAACGAGTTAACCGAGAAATAGCTCATACAATTCGCAACCGCTCTTCACAGATTTTCAGAGCAGTGTGTGCTCTCAAAGCTCAGCGACGTTGGTGTCTGACCGGAACGCCAATACAAAACTCCCTAGACGACTTTGGTTCTTTACTAGCTTTCGTACGGGTCCCTTCCTTTGAGAGCCAGGAAAACTTCAGATTCTGGATCAACACGCCCGGCAGATGGGAGAAGGGCCACGCTCTCGAGCGGCTGCGCGCACTAGTCAAAGTAACGTGCCTTCGCCGGACTAAGGCGCTGATCCAGGACACGTTGCAGCTACCAAAAAAGGTGGAAGTTCTACAGCACGTTGAGTTGGATGAGCCTGATAGAGAATTGTATCAATTCTTCAAAAAACGAGCTTCGACTCTCACTCAGGGGTCACCGATGGGGAAATCCCCAGACTCACTCGATAAGAGTCGGAGTATCTTGCCCTTGATCGGTATTCTGAGGCTCATCTGCGACCACGGGGAGGCACTCTTGTCGTCAACAGCCTTAGAAGCATGGCGAACAAGGAACGTTGATCTCGTCGATTGGAGGATGTTATCAGCCACTTCGAAGCAGTGTGATTCTTGCGGTATTGCACTGGAAGAGATTGACACTGGGGAGGGTATTGCACAAGTGGACGGCTGCGACCATGTCATCTGCCCTCGGTGTAATATAAATAATGATGAGGAGAGATCAACTTTGAGTTTGGGCTCGTGCTCGATTTGTATGGGGAGATCCTTATCTTCGCCATCGCACAGTTTATCCCCTTTCCCGTCCCCGTCTCGCGGAAATTCGCCAGCCTCTTTCAACGAAGGGGAGTACCAGCCATCTGCTAAGGTGAGAGCCTTGCTGAAAAGGTTAAGAGAAGGCCAGTCGACTATCAAAAGCGCACGACCAAAAAAGAGGTGCGCACTCTCATCCCAAACTTTGCTGCAGCCGGGATTTGCTGACATGTTTTTCACTGGAGCGTGGTCTTTAGTTATTGGACGAGGATGCTCAACCTAATTCAGCGAGCCTTCGAGAGAGATGGTATTCATTTCCAGCGCATCGACGGACAGACAACCCTCTCCAAGCGCATGTTAGCTCTAGAGGCGTTCGATCGCAATCCAAATTGCCGAGTGCTGCTTGCCAGCATCGGCAGTCTTAGAGAAGGGTAAATAGACTGTGTGAAACAGAAATCTTCTATATGTTGCTAATTCTATACAGCGTCAATCTCACTACGGCAAACTCCGTGCATATCATGGAACCACAGTGGAACCCGATGGTCGAAGCGCAGGCAGTCGACAGAATTCATCGTATCGGCCAAGAGCGACCGGTTACGGTGATACGATATTTTGTCAAGGACTCGATTGAGTCGGTTCGTACACGATGTCTTGAGAGGGCTTACGTCGAAATGCTAATAGTGTGAACGTAGTATGTCAAGGCTGTCCAGGACGACAAGCTGAGGCTGATTCATCAGTCTCTCTCAACCAACAAACATGAACTAAGCAAGACTAACGATAAGCACTGGAAGGTCAGTCATATCACACTTTTGCCCATTGGGTCCAGAGACTGACATCCTTTGGCCTTCAGATGTTGCTCGACTTGCTCGAAAGTACGGAATAGATGAGGCGTTTAGGCAGCCCCGTCGTGGACCAATGAATTGTAAAAGCCCCTCTATTACAAGAGTAGACAGGGAAGTACTCAAAATTATTTGAGCTAAAAATGCACCGTTGATATGCTTAGGAGTTAGCATGAGGAGATATAGCATGACTTTATTGTCATGGGAATAGAGTGCTCTAAGGGAAACCGCAACGTATCATATCAAAGGGTCCGACAATAGAAGCACGAGGTTATCTAGAAGTCCAGTACGGTCCACTGAGAACACAGACCTTTTCCCACTCAGCTACAAGCATCCGAACGATACATAAGCTACTCTCCTCTTGAGATCCTCTCATCCTTCGCCCACTGAACTAGCTCGTCCCACGTCATGCCGAGCCAACGGCTGATATTCTGTGCACCTTTCTCGTCTCTAGGTATGACGTTGGCATATCCGAGTTGGTCATCCGCCCCTTTTAACAGAAGAAACTTCATCAGCTGGGCCGCATCCTCGGAGGTGTTCTGCGCGGCGTAGTGTAGAGCTGTCATGCCTTGCTTCCCTTTTTTCCCGTTCTTCTTTATCCGGTACTCGTTAGTCCCTGATGCAGAATGTATATGCTCATACAGATACGGCGAGCATTTTCTTTGGTTAACCGGCGCACCAGCCTCCAAAATGGCCGCCGTCTGCGTCACTGAGCAACTCGAGCGCGCGACGTTCACTAAGCATATCCCGAGCCAGAGCTGCGATATATCCCCTCTGTCGCTCAGCCTCCGCAATATCTCAAGAAACCGCGCTTCTTGCATGGGGTTGGACTTTGCAGCATTGAGAAGAGGCAGCGAATTAAGCATGCACTCGAGAAAGCTATACTCTAGCGGCGATTTCAGCTGGTCTACTGTTTCTTGCCATACCGCCGAGACTTCGAGCGAAGGAGACTTCAAGACAGCAATAACGACATCGTGGTAGTGATGGTCCCGGAGCGTCCAAAGCAACGATTTCTTCAATATATATCGCACCAGGTCAATGTTTTCGCTAGCAATGGAAGCTCTCATAGTGGGGAGAAATCTTCTTGGGCTCGTGAGCTCATGATCACTATAACTCGATGACCATTCTCCCTCGTCAAAGTTGGCCGCATCTACCAGCAGTCTAGTAACTGACAGAGAACCCATGGCAGCTGCTGTTTTGATCAGTTCACACTCCACCCAGCGGTCAACGTTCGGCCGGCAACGTGGCCAAATTTTGTTCAGGTCTTCGACATTTTCACACCTGACGAGTTCGAAGAGAAAGGGGGCCAACTCTTCCTTCGTCTGCGGAGATAACGTTTCAGTAGCATTTCTTTGTTGGGCATCTTTGTAGTGAACCTTATACCAGTGCTCCGTCTCAGCTTCACGTGTAAGAAACCCGACCTCTGCATAGGGGTCGCATCCCTGGAACCTGCATTTGTACGGGCGGCTATGATGTTTGACGTGGCTACCAAGCTCCTTTGCCGAGGCGAATCCTCTTCGCCTGAAAGGGCACGAGAAGAAGATGCACTTGTGCAATCGTGACCCGTAGTTCGATAGTAAGGCAGAACAACGACAGCCGTTCTTGAAATGAGTTCTACCTTGGCACATCAGCTGCTGACGTCGATTGTCAATAAGGGTAGAAACGCGAGAGATGGACAGCGGATCGTACTTGGTCCAGAGCTCAGCTGAAGATAAAGTCTAGTATCAGCATGCGTACCGAGAGAAAATCCGAGACTGGAATTGTACCGTTATCTGTTGTCCATTCATCCTGTCGTGGATCTTGAAAGAATCGGGCCGCCTTCGAAAGAAACTCAGAAGTTGCCGGGGATTCGGGCAGAGCCAGCACAGTTTCTGCAGCTTGATGATCACCCTCATCCTCCGTAAGCTCATAGTTCCGTCGTTCGCTTGAGAGCTCTTCCAGGAGCGGCAGCAAAGGTTTTAAGTTTGCCCCATGATTAGACAGTCGTAGAAGAGTCCGAACGAGAGGCAACCAGTTGAATGAGGCAAACCCCAAAAAACGAAATTTTCCTGATAGGAGATTATTATCTATTTCGTTCTCTACTGCCTCATCATCAAAATCTTCGCTACAAAGGTAAACACAGCAGGTCTCCACTAGATCACGCACGGCTTCGCTCATGTTGATAAAGTCATGGACCTGCGAATTGAAGATATATCTGTTCCATTCTTAGCATCTGCTGCGTTGCGAATTTTGGGATTCTGACGTACTCTTTTACAGTGAAATGCACAAACTGGGGTGTTTCTCCTACAACTTCGACGATTGGCCCACAAAGCTGTGTTATCGGTGTCGGGTTTTTGACTATCGGAGTATCGGACACCCCTCGTTTAACGAGCAGTGCCTGTTCGATTTCATATATCGTCAAAGGCACAGGGGCACAGCCTACCCACCCTAGGATTTTCCTTGCCTTTTCGCGATTTTTTGGACTGAGGCTGTTGACTTTGGAGAAAACTCGATCGTAGCTTCAACCCTGTTAGCAAGTAACTTGTAAATGCGAGCCTCAACTTACGCAGCGTCTAGATCTTTTGGGAGGGCTTTCAACTCGGAGCAGATCTCATCGATATCGGACAGCAATTCAGCATTGTCAATGACGATCCGGGCGTATAGAAACATGCCTGCCATTAGAGCTGCGTCAATACAAGCGCGTATTCACAGGATAGAAGCTTATTATAAGAGCTCAATCTTTGAACATACCCTGTGCCTGAACAGCCACCGAGGAGAGCAGTCCTTGAAGCTCGAGCTCTCCCTCTTTATCGAATCCACCATTCTCTACCCAGGATTTGAGTCTTGCATCAACGTAGGAGTGAATACTCGCCGCGTTCCTCCGATCTACACGAATGGCAATGGAGTTCTTGCCAATAATCTTGTCGATATCATCTTCCACCCTACTACTCAGACATATTCTCACCTCTGGGGAATCTTTCAAGATCTCCAAGAGGTACTGCAAGACCTGCTTGCGCTCAAACACGTCTACTTCGTCGAGGCCATCAATAACCAGGAACGTTATCCCAGCACATTGAAGTGCTTTCTTCAAAGCTTCCGCGGCGAATTTGGTATTACTCTTCAAATCTCTCTGGTTTGACTCCGTCAAGACGGTTTGTAGGGGCTTATCATCCGAAGCCAGTTGGAAAAGAAGCGAGTGAAACAACGAGATTGCCCTTGTTTCGGTGTACGCGTAGCTTGCAAACACGTAGAGGGTGCGATTCTTCTCCTGAGCTTCGGCAACCACCGAACTAGCGAGAAATGTCTTGCCTAGAGACTACGACTCAGATTATTTTGATCAGTGATGAAAGCGGAGGTATTACCTGCACCGGGGATACCCTGCAGCCACAGGATCTTTGATGACTGCTGCGATGTATCAAGCCAAGTTGTAAATGCATCTTCCTTCGCAAGCCATTTCGCCGTGCCTTGACATGTTCGACTCCGTAACCAATCCAGTTTGTCATCGTACAAGCGAGGACGGACAGCCATTTCTAATGCCTGGAATTTTTGTCTTAGTTGATCGTCTTCAGCTTTTTGGAAAGCTTTCAGAGACTTTGCCCTATGTTCGTGCTCAAGTCTGATATGCTCAAAAGTTACTTCCTCTCGCAGGAGCTGGCCATGCCGCTCAATGTTGGCCTCTACCATCTTAATTTTGTCCTTACACTTTGGCCACATAGACTCAAAGACAATTTCCCATCCTGGAGAGAAGTCAATGCTTTCATATTCCTCTTGTCGGAAGGGAGCAATAACCAATTCAACTTACGGGACTTGCCAAAGAAACCCAAAGCTACCAGATAGAAGTCTAGAATATCTCTATAAAAGAGTCCGAGAACACTCTTAAGTCGGGCTTCGTCCCGCAGGATGTCCTTGATTCTCGTAAACTGGGGCAGGAGCCCTCCGATTCTCTCCATCGTGCTGGCAACGGCATCGAACCCGTGCTTCAAGTTGTTGGTCCACAGGAGCAACAGCTTTATCGGGCCCCAAATCAGCGCCAAGATATCTGGCTTCGCCTGCACAAATATCTCAATCTCTGCTGCGTAGCTCCGAAGACACTCAAGATATGGCGCGATTCTAGCCACATTCCGCATTCGACCGCGCTTGGCCTGCTCCGCCTGCAGCTTCTCAGCGACATCGTACACATCGTCAATGTTCTTGGTTGCAAGGAGGTTTCGCTCTAAGGTGGGGTTAGATGCGGCGAGGCTATCAAGGAAGTCTTTCCTAGCGGTGTCAAAGACTTGCTGGAATGGATCAAAAGATGCCATATTCATCCATTTACGGCTATTGGGTTGCGGTTTACGAAGAAGAATTCTGTTTCCAGGTTTTGACGGGAATGCATAAGTATCGCAAGGCTGGGGATGACTTGTTTCAGTAGGCGCTTGAGGAGGTCACCCTACATGAGTTCAACGCACTGTGTGGATCGCACCGTCTCATCTCAACCCCATGCAACCCTTTGCATTGACCCTTTATCTACTCAATGCTTCACCTCCAGTCGTTATTCCAGGGCAGGGATTACGCCAGACACGGCAAGAAACGCGTACATCAACAAGACCGGCTACCCGCTTGCTTATTTGTGAGCGCACCAATGGCTTTCCACAACTCGGTTTCCCGATGAGTAGAGACACGTACTTAACCATCGAGGCGGCGTTCAACCTACCGAAAGTTGTGTTACCCATCTTCATGAGACACTTTCGGGGCTGATTAGAGGGTATTTTCAGAATAATTTATAATATAGGAATTAATAATATAATACCTACCCAATCTATTATGATTGTCTACAATAAGCGTAAACTGACTTATAGATTGAAACTGGGACTGCGGCAATTTTGGTGGGGAGGTACCCATACCGAGCTCACCTACTGCTCATGCTAAAGCTGCATCAGCCCAGGACAATGCAAGATAATGGAAATTGCACAGGGCAACTTTTGTGAAGTGCAAAAGGCTGTCGCGGATCTTGACATCGGACATTGAGTCAGTGCCCACCAGAAACATTTGTATCTTGGGCTCAGAATTGATAACAGAAGCATATCATTTCATTACAGTCTACCTTGTCAATAGTTCAATTCATCTTCTTCTCCTTGTCTAGCTTAGTTATCTTCTTCTGGGCCCTTCCCATATGGGCTCTTCGCTCTAAGCTTAGCCCCGTAAAAGTAGAAAAGAAGCGGTGCGGGACTCAGTAAAACAGCAACACAGCCCAAGAGCGTCATAGTCCAGTGTACCCCAATTGCCTCGTACATGGGACGAGCTGCCATCACCATGCCGCCAGCAACGAGATATCGCGCCGTGAAAGTTGATACGTCTTCTTGAAGATATATTCGAATCCAGATAAGTAGGTGAACAGGAGAGTATAAAGAAAGACCAGATAAAGTCCAAAGACGGTGATGACGGGCTCTGTTCGGAAGAAAGTCGCGGGGAGGGGAAGTGTCTACTTGAGTCGGCCAAAAAAAGATGCTTTCTCAGCATGTTCGGAAGTATAGCGATTGTCTTCAGTTGCGCGGCGGAGCTCCTTGGCTTTCCAGTCGAGAAGAAGTGGGAAATATGTCTCCGGAAGGAACAAGAGCGCTACAAGGAACGCCGCTCCAGATATAATCAATGTTACCCATTCCGTCCAGCGCCATCCCAGCTCAGGACGAGAGACAATCCAGCCACTCGCGATTGGTGCAATCACAGGTGCTATAATACTTTGGCCAGTCTCTCGCAGAAAGGATGCCAATAGCCTTAACTTCCACATTTGCCCAAGCTATGGATGGAAACACGAATGCTCTTTTGACAGGGCGGAATTGGTCACTTACACTTCCGCCGTTGATGGCCAGTGTTGCGCTTGATGTCAACCCAACAAAATAACGACACACCACCTGCCCGCCAAACGTAGACGTCAGGGCACATCCTAAGACAGAGCAAAGGTAGCAAAAGGTCGACACCAGATACATTGGATTCCTCCCGACTGTCTCGGACAGCGGTCCGACAAACAAAGCACCGGTCCCCACGCCAAAGAGGTACATCGCCGTGGACAGATTCTCCACGACGCTGCTGACATGGAACTCTTGGCTGGCTGCCGTGTTGGCCATCGACTCCGCAGCTCCCGCCCAGCCTTGAACAAAGATAAGGAAGCAGAGTATAGCAATGTTCTTGCAACGTGACGTTAACGGCCAGTTCCGGGGATCAAGGGGATCCTCGTCGCCGGAGGCCTGTACCACAAATTGGAAGCCGTGTCCGGCGGCTGAGTCGGTAGGTTTTTCCGCATTATCTTATCGTTCCAGACTAGATGGTGATCTTCGCATTCTCGAGGAGCTGGGTTTGATAGCGCCCCATTGTCAATGCCAGGCCTGACGTCCCTCTTGCCCTGGCTCAGCTCATGTTTGACACGCTGACGGATCTGACGACGTTGCACAGCAGACCACATCTTGTGAAATCTGCTCGAAGGGGATGATGAAATACCAGCACCTCAACGATCATTGCTTGAAAATCCTTAGATTTCATTCAATGCTTTCTTTGCGAGAGAATTAAGTTGTCGCGTGACCCGTTGCCAAATTAAGCGAATGGGTGTTATCTTGCAGCCCTGACGTCACACAGAGCGGCTCTCTACGTTAGCCAATTTACGAATCTACGTCATGAACCAGATCATGTCTAGTCTCAAGGGATCAGGAATTGCGACACTAGATCACTCTTCAATCGACAAATGTAAATTCTTTACTTTAAGCTTATCTTTGCTGGGAATGTAGCATGTCACGTAGCGCCTGCGCAGCAGCAATTGTCATGCCAATCTCGCATATCCAAGGCGATCGATCCCCAATCTTGCAGACCCTGAAAGTGAGGTTTGAGACGTCACCAGGAACAAAATTTTCGTCACGGCTGCGTTCAAGACAACTATTTCTCACGTCGCCTCGTTTCTTCCTGGATAATTCCTCGTGAGGACATCCCACATGAGACGGGGCTAATCAACCCTCACGATTCATTCTATAATTTGTATGATTAATCACTAATTCAAAAGCGTTGAAAATTAGACGGTGCAAATATATAGCCTCATAATGTGCCCTCTTCAATTGGTTGGCCGAGCTTGGAGGAAACGCAAGATATTCGAGAGTGTAAGGCGCGGTACCAATAGCTTGGTCCGGCTCTGTTCGTTGTACTTGCTTACCTTACCTACCAAAACACCACGTTTTGCTCGGTTATGATGCTGAGGCGGAGAACCGATTTTGAAAGTCTCGCTTTTCTTTTCTACTTCCACTAACGCCCTAATTGTGAGTTCCGTGACCATTATTTAACTACTACAGAACAACAAGAATACGGCAGATTCTGAGTTGAATTCACTATTGCAAATGCATATTGCCCAAGAATTCATATTGAGGCCTGATTTACAGTACAAATAATGGGCGCATCCGCAAAATCGAGAAACGAACATCTAACAATCCCGTAATAAGGAAAATCTAGTGCAAGTCAAAAGTATAGTGTTAAGATGAGCTGTCCATTTAGGCCGTTCAGTAAACTGCATGCTCTAGTTGCTAAGGTATATACAAGATCCTCGAAACAAAATTTATATAGAGGGAAATGCCACAGGCTTTATTTTAGACTCGGCGCTGCCGGGTCAATCAGGCCTGCCTGTTTATGAGAAGAAGTCTAAAAGGCATCTTTTACACAAAGCAACATTAAGAATCAAAATTAGCATCCTTCTTTTGATTCATTCCAGATAGAGTCGAGCCATTTATGCGCGGCACTGGGAAGCAGCGAGGGTCCAGCCAGTGAGGCGGTTGGCGACATCTGAGGCGTAGCAGGGGGTAGAGGTGAAGGCGTAGTTCAGGTTGCTATAATCAACGGAGCCGGAGTTGTACAGGCGAGCAGCAGCATAGTGGGCGCGAGCAATGCGGCTGCCAACAACAGCGACGGTCTTGGCCATGATCTGCTTGAGACCGTCACCGGAAGAAGTACCGGAGGTGCCGTCACGGATCATCTGGAGAATAGTGCTATTGGGGCAAGGGTTTACACCAGCACAGCTGCCAGAGCCGTTGTGAGACTGCATGAGGCCGGGGTTGCGAACACCGTTGTTGGTAGTGATAACACGGACACAGCCCTTAGACTCCTGCATAACGACAGTGAGGATGAAGCGGTTGTCGACACCAGTCTCACCGGAGACCTGGTTAATAGCGCTCTTGATGCCGTTAATCTCGGCTTCGGAGTTGTCGGCGCCCCAGCCGTTCCAGCC
Source organism: Nectriaceae sp. PG4201 (assembly GCA_023628695.1). NCBI lineage: Eukaryota > Fungi > Ascomycota > Sordariomycetes > Hypocreales > Nectriaceae > Nectriaceae sp. PG4201. Next base: position 19,592 of record JAMAKE010000130.1, on the reverse strand, counting down.
GCAGGACTGGCGCATCAGAGGGAGGTTGGCGTTCCAGAGCTCATCGAAACCAGACCAGCTGGTCATCGGGGGCCAGCCGGCGCCGACAGACCCATCCCCAACATATCCCGTATAAGAGTCGGAAACAGCGCGGGCCTCAACTTGGGCCGGCTCAGCAGATCGTGTGGTGGTGGGGAGCGCGGAGGCAACTGCCGCGAGGGCGAGGGTCAGAAACTGTCCGTACATGTTGATTGGTTGAAAAATATATGATAAGCTTAAGAGAGTGAAGCTGAGTGGGGGGTAAAGGTTGCAAAGATTGACTTGAAGTTAGTGTCTAAAGAATGACTGAAAAGAGTGTCTGAAAAGAAGGACTGGAGCGTTAAGCTACTGTGAATGAAGAAAACAAGGCTAGACTATTGAAGGAGATGTCGTCTTCTTTATACATCTTCATTCATCTTGCTAAAAGAACTAAACGACTACCAACAGCGTTTCAGAACGCTATCTTGACTAGACGGGAAGGGTGCTCAGTGGTCATCCAACTTGCGTTACTCGGACGATATCACCTCGCTGACAGCTTCATCACCATTTTGACACCTTCCTAAAGGTGCGCTATAGCGAGTTCGAGACCGCCCAGCTCTACTAAGGGGGTCGACTTCCATCTTGCTAATACCGAAAGACATTAGAGCCTGTGATATCGATTCCCAAAACGACTAATGAGCTTGAAGTGCATTCAATTTCGGCGTGATCAGGGACTCGGTTAGGGCCGAGAAATCGGAACCACGTGGGCGGGACCAGGAGGATGGATGCTATTGTTTCGAATTGAAGACCGCACGAGCATTCCTATCGGATGATTTGTTGGCGGTTCTAGCATAAATGCCTGTCTAGGTGTTGGCAATAAGCCAAGTTGAACCAACGAGGTAACGTAGCCTCGTCACAAATTAAAAACCAGGCTAAAAAGCCCACGCTAGGGGCGAGCCTTGGACGTTTTGGGATGGCCTCCGAAATCAGCTAATTCGCACAAGACGTCCGCGCCAGGGGATTTTATCCCCTGTATTTTTGCGGGGTGGCATTCAGACCAGAGTGAGCGGTATTGAATTAAGATGTTTACCAATGCCTCTGCCGTAGCAGCACTTTTTTTTTCTTTCTGGGGGTTGGTTTTTTTCCCCCCCGGCTTAAAGTGTTCTCCCAAGCTATAGACCAACATGGCTGGTAATGCTTCAAATCAGCTAAAAGAAAGCCGCTTACATCTTTCTCCCTTCCAACCTAAAAATGCTTCGTCGATGCAAAATAGTCAAGTGGGCCTAATATCTCATCAAGTGACTGTGAAGCTTCTTGAGAGTGCCGTGGGTGATCTTTCTCCAACTAATCTCTAATGAGGAACATGGGACTCGACGCTTACTGCCCCATCGACTGCTTCAACTCCAGCAAGGAACGCAAAATGTCTTTGAGGCTCGTGAGCCCACATGGTTGCCGGCGGCCGACCACAGCGGAGCATGAGAAGAATTGCTTGAGGATGCATTGTCCCTTTCACCAGTAGACCTGACTGGTCGAGTTTGGGGCATGGTTCTTCCTCAAGGACATACCCTTCGACGGCCAAGTCCAACTAGACTACCCATTTCCACCTCACATCCCTGCTAGCTACCGCAGTGCCCCCTGTCCTCGTCACACCGGACGACAGTAGAAGTTATAATGGTCGCATTCTCACCCTGCTTACTTTCAGCAGCATCTAAAACCAGCCCAAGTGATGTTTTCAAGACTTGTGTGGACGCTTGAAAATTTCGCTGTTCGACAACTCAATCTCTTGTCGTCTCCAAATTAACACACGTTATTTTAAACCCAATAATAACTCAGAGCGCGGTTTGGTCCTTGCATGTCGTTCGGAGGCAGAACAGCTGCGTGAACGACGCATTGGCCGTTCCTGGAGTGGTGGCTGGTAAGCTGCGTGGGTGGCTTGCGCTGAAACAGCTTAAGCCGGTCAGATCCTGAAACGAATCTGGGACCTGAAACCAACTGGAAGGAATTCACAAGAAGACCGAAGCGACCAATTAAGGTAGTCTCTCTCCCGGTGCTGCCAGCTACCCCCAATTATCACGTCTGATACCATGTAACATGTGCTTAGCCAAGATCTTGCATCGTCCATATGGGAGAGGCCCTAGCTTAGCCTTAAAAAATGCTCTGGATAGTCTATAGGGTAGCTACTCCAGTTCTAAGTTCATGGCTGGAAAGGAGCAACGGAGGCGCCGCAGGAGGAAAGAAACAGCATTAGAGTTCGATATCTACCCATTATTCATCATTCTCCAGACAAAGTAGACCGCAGAACAGTACGCCAGGCTTGTGTAAGCCTTTGTAAGATCCAATCTTCCACCTCGACATTAATCCTAACTTTGATTCTAGCCAGTTCATGACACAGCAGGTCAATGAAAGGCAGTGTGTTTCAATCTCAGCTCAAAGTAATTGGCATCGCCCGAGTCTATCTAGTCTTGTGGGCTACTCAACCATCTCCTGCCTCTGAATCAGCCGAACGAGCCTAGGATTGCAGAAGCGGCCTTAGTACACGAGTGAAGCAAGTCGGCAGGTGACCATTACAGTTCCTTTCTTTCACTTGATCTTAGTATTTACTTTTAAAGAATAGTTAGTGCTTTGGCTCAAAGAAGGATTCAGCTTAACTAATAGAACCAACACCCACCTTCGAAACCCTTCTTCCAAGAAAATTCCTAACATCGGAGATTTTCGGCATAGATTGGGCGTTGTTCTTCGACTTACCACATATTCGCTAATAGGTTGCTGATGACTCCTACTTCCGAACAAAGATAATTACATTTTTAAGGGTTCTCGTGGTGGTTGATCTAACTTGAGATACGCCTTCTTAAGTCTTTGTCGTCTTGCGCAGTCCAAACTACCCGTGATTTATTAATCCCAGTGTAGGTCCTCAGGAGGATGGCAAGACTGGCTCTAACCTAAGATGGTTAATTCGCCGAGTACCTTTACACTCGAATATCGACAGAAACCAGGCTTGCTTCGCTCTTTTCTCGCTCGCCAGGTCGCGGCTCTCAAACACTGAGGGCCCGCCCAAAGAGAAAGGGTCATTCTCTGATGACGAGAAATCCCAGTCGAAACGAATGCTCGGTCTCATTTGTCGCTGTCTTAATGGAGTCATAACCGGCGAGGAGTACGTCAGCCGGCACAAGTATCCTTTGCAGAACTCATTTCTGCTCCTTTTACTTGGTTATTATGGCAGCGAATGGGAATACATTATGAGACTGTCACAAACATCGAGAAGATACTGAAAGCTGATTGGAGAGCCTGAGCTTGGCTCTTATATCGGCGTAAACGCTCATTGAGCTCCCCTTAAATTTGATCTCCAGAGTAATATTACCAAATCTTAGTGGCTTGTTAACCGCCAGCCACACTCTTTGTCTACGCGTAAATTCAGATGGTCATCTACACTCTGGATGGAAGAAGTCGTTATGATGTTCCCACGGCAATTGATTACGTGATATCACGACTACGGCGAAGCGTACTTCAATCTTGAGGTCCTTCATTTAGACAATATTCTGCTTGTATTTCTTCGACATCAGCCAATCTCCCATTCTTGTGAGAGATCGTAGAAACTATGGACAGTTGAAACAGAAACAACAACACAATTCTAGCATTGTATTCAGTGCAATTCGGCGTGCGACCGATTAGCCATTGAACATAAAGCCTTTTAAGGGTACTCGCTCCTGAGTCGGATGATGGCGTCAAGCATCTGATCACCAGAGCCCCAACCAGCCCAGGCAACACCGTTTCCACCGTCAAAAGTAACAGAGAGAGTACCCCAGATCATAGGGCCATTGCTGGTGGTCTCCCAATGAGGACCGCCGGACTGGCCGCCCATGCAGTCAGTATCAGTGTAGTAAGGTCCGTTGGTATCGCAGTCCCAGTTCGATCGGAAGCCCTGGATGGGGTTTCCGTTGGTTCGGTAAGGTCGGTTGCCATTGTCCCGGTCTCCAGGGTATCCAATATGGTCAAAGATGGGCCGGTCAACAAGACCGTGGTCGGGCAGCTTGGCACCGAAGTAACCAACACGCTCACCGAGGCGCTGATCTAGGATCAGGATGGCCCAGTCACCCTTCCAGCCACAAGGGGTACCCCATTCATAGCCGCTGGTAACAGCAACGGTAACTTGACCACTGCCGAAGGGCTCGCCGTTATCGAAGCGAGGAGAGAATTTGCCGGAGGCGCCGCTGACGAGGCAGTGCTTGGCAGTCAGGACGTGGCGGGGGCCGACGAGTGCTCCGGAGCAGAAGACACCGTTTGACCATTGAAGCTTTCCGGTGGCGGGGAATGGGTAGTCGCCAGAGGTGAACTGGTATCGCTCATCACCACCGTTGATGAAACGCTTCTGGAGGTCCTCGTCTGAGATCACAAGAGGCTCAACAGACGTAGCAGTCTCGTTGAAGGTGAAATCTTTCAGGATCTTAACCTCAGGGACAACATCAGCAGGCTTTGTCTTTCGGTTCTTCTTCTCGTCATAGCCGAGGAGGTTCTTGAACGTAGGCTCGTTTGCCGCGGGATGCTCCACAGGACTAGCCTGGACAAGACCGAGAAGAGTGGCAGCTGCCACGGCGGAAGAAAGGAGGCGAACCATAATGAATGAAGAGGGAGTGTTTGGCGATGTTGGAAAGGTGGTTGTCTTCTTGTTCCCCTATGAAGCCACGAGGGACTGGCGGTCCTTTATACTTGGGAGTATATATGGCGTAGGACTAGTTGCTCTCCTTAATTCCATAATGGGTATTTCGTAGGCTCACTACAACATTCAGCCAGGTGATCCTTTCTGTGCCGCAACCTGGGGGATTGAAAAGGATCAAAACCCCAGAAGTGGACAGTTACTGCTTCTACATGCTACTATACCCTGCTCTCGGTCCTCTCCATTTGCCAGCCAGTATCAGTTTGCCAATGTTATGTTTCCGCATTAAAATTCAATTAATATAGCGTGCAGGCCCTTGTGGTCAAATCAGGAAGCTAAGACCAGCTCATCTAGTAATTCCTCAACTACTTGGTAAGCGTTGTGCATTCACTTAACATATTACATGTTGATTAGCGTAGCATTGAAAGTCCTAGGTACAAGGATCAGTGGATCATTCTATATTCCTTCTGATATTCTCGTCTGATAGTCAGCATACATGCAAGTAAGAGCGGCACAGCCCTAAGAAATAAGCTTAGATATCAGGTTATATAGCCGTCCTACAGGGAATGCCCGTGTTCCCCACAATGGTGGGTGCCGATCATTTCTCCAGTTGAAACGAGTCTCTGTAATGCGACGAACCTGGGGCATTGACTTTCCTAATCCGGTTATTCAGGAACAATATCCTGGTCAATGCAACAACTCGACCACGGGCTTCACCCCTAAATCGTTAAGAAATATGCATTCTCCGACAAACCCGAATGAAGGACCTCCCACTCGGGGCCATAAGAACAAGGTAATGCATGTCCTTGCTGCATATCGGCTGTGCAGGTGTTGCATTGCCCAGGTACGTGTCATGAAAGTCTCCGAGAGTCCGAGCCATATGAAATTGGTCAACTTTGCAGCTTCATCAGTAGAGATAAGGGTGCTGAATGACGTACTAAAAAGAGGCAGAAAGGTAATGACAGTTTGGAAAGATTTTTCTCGATTATCAGGAACCTACAAATATATACTTACATCGGATAAACACGGTAGCCACAACGGGTCCTCGGACCTATCGATCGATCAATGTAACATGGTGGCGGCAAGCCCCGTCTTTATTGACAAATTAGGCTTCAGGTCTTTCTTTAAACCCCTGAAGTGGTAGGAATCTCACCAGTGGCGGAAAGAAGTCGGAAGTTAGAATAGAGTCGGCACTTTCAGATACGCTCGTGGGGTGATGGGGGCCAGATGTGACGTTACCAACCAGGCCTCGACTGCGGCTATCTCGTTACCGCCATGAACTCCGAGAGCCGCTGTATGTATCAGTCGTCCCATTGTTCCAATAGCAGCTAGCGCTGGGGATCCTATAAATTGCCCGGCGCAATAGGCAAGGACTTAAACATCCTCCGCTAGCCTAGACAGCAAGTCCCGATCACAACCTATTGAACGACATAATTTGATATAAGCTTAAGTGCAGCTACCTTATGCCACTGCTAGAACGAAGGCTACGGCTTTCCCCCTGGTTCTATTGAACAACAATGGGCACCGCCTCAGCTATGTCCAGTTCATTTTACACTCAAAGGTCGAAGACTACCTCGGCCTTTGTATTTATATGAGTAGAATCATCAAGCCTAAGTCGCTTGGAGTTAATTTAGATCATCTATTTTGTTGGAAGAGAAAACACACCACAGTCCAAAACAACAATTAGATTAGTGCAAGGTTGGAAACGGACCTCAATATAGTTGCATCGCAACCTTCAATTTGCTTGCACCGCAAGCTGTCAATTTGAGAACACTAAAAAAGGCAAGTCAAGAGCAATTTGCTTGATCAAATGGTCTTGATAAATATCATGAAGAAAAGAGGGATTTCTGGCCAGAATTAAATCCTCAAAGGAAATCAAAGGAATGACTTAAAGTTGGTTCAAAATGAATGGATGAAGCGTGCCTGATTCTTTTCTAAGAGGAGTAAAATCCTCCTTAAGTAGCTAAATGTGGTCTCAGATGAATGTGTCAGCAGGCCCGACCCCTGTCACCAACACACTATGTTCATCAACTCCATCCTGAATTAACTATGTTCTGGGCTGCACTAAGTGTAGGTGAATATCAAGAAATTCGTACTTGTTTACACTTATTATCGATGGAGTCGATTGATTTGACAGGGCATCTTCTGCAGTACAGCACAGTCAAGACTAGGCTCGTGTTGCGCTTACAATGCCCTCCGAACTACTCCTGAAGTCCTGTTTGCAAGTCACGGTTGTTTATGTTACTGATGGACCCTCTGGTTGCAACTCCCTTTGAGAAGAACTGTCCTGTGGCTGGCTGATTATAATTAAGACCAACGCCAAGCAAGGGTTGTGCTGAACAAGTTATGTTTGGTGAAGGTCGAAATCCTACCCATGACCGCAGAGCGTAGCCTTTACATTATGCTTTAACCTCTAATCTATGGCTGGCCTTCTCTTTAAACTAGTCCTTCAGCTTCATATACTAAGAGCTTGTGGGTATATTCCGACTCTGACCAGTCTCAGCACCTTCCTTATCCCTCTCATGCTCTCCCTTATCCTAGCGCTTGCTGAATCTGGTTGCAAACTGACGGGTTTATCTCTAGTTCTCGGATGCTCCGCTCCTAGATACTACTTTTAGTCGCTTGCTTAGTTTGATCGTAACATAAAACTCGAACGGTGTTCTAACAACTTTCGAACATTTCAGCGACCAATTTAGATATAGGAACCTGATGTCTCGTTGACATTTCAACGTCGTTACTGTAATGACTGGCGCTGGACAAGGAAATGATAAGCACAACACACCAAAGTCCGACTGGTGGAAGTCCGAGAAGCTTCAAGATAGGCGTGTAGGCCTCTCACATTGCTGAGTTCATCAAACAAAGCCGCGACAGCCAGTACTGTGGACTTGCCGCTGCTCAGGCTCGAGCATACAACGCTTAACAAATCGGGTATAATATGGGAGGATTCTAGGGCTAAACAGCACCAGTTGTTGACCACCTGGAACAGAAATTACCGGTATAGCGCTTCATAGAGATCGATATTCCTTCTTACAGGAAGCTGCAGCGACAACAACATCTTCCAGACTTGACCCACCACTCTGATGATTTCAAGTCTTGAGTGGCGATCTAACATCCACGAAGCCTTCCGACGGATCTTAATTCTGGATCCTTCCTCAAAATTCAGTATTTCAGTTTGTGGATGTTACGTTCCGCTTACAACAATTAAGAATGTGATTGTCTCTGGTTGATGTAATTAAACCTAGAATTCATGATTTATTGGATGTAGAGAGCCTAGGAGGATGGAGCCACACCTCTGAGATGTAGGTTAGAATGGATTATATCCTACTATAGCGAAGAACTGTAGCGAAGATATTCATATGCATCTGATGATGCTATTGGCGAGTACGCTGAAGAAGATGCGTAGCGTAGGAGCACACGTCCAAGAGAGTCGGACTCGAAAGTATTCTCTGGCTAGTCAGACTGAGTTCATGGAATAGTTTGAATGGGATTCACCTAATGGAAGTAAAGGGAAACTCTCAGTTGTGGATGGCATGAGTAGCGTTCTCAACATCAGTTCTAACTTGATTGCAGTGCCATGTTGGCACCCGGCAACTTAGAGTACTGGAAAATTCCGAGGACGCAAGAGTTCAAGAAGAGCGATGCTGTCAATATTTTATTCCTACGTTACAGGCAATTTGTTGTGTCTGAGCATGTCCAATTTCGGCAGATATGTTGCAGGTATTGTCTTCGAGATCAGTTCTTTATATTCATGACGTAGCCTAAGGCTTAATTATGTGCTCATACATTCGTGACGCGCCCGCTCCTTTCCCCTTTCTATTAATGCAAAATTTGTGTCTCATAATCAACTCCATGCGAATTAAGAAACCCTTAAGACTGTGACTGAACATAACACAGCACCCACCCAAAATCTACCGAGTTCGTGCTCACCAAGGCCTCAGATGTTGTATTGAATGGTGCACTACCTGGCATAATGCCATATTGATCTCTGTATCGTTGGCAGACGACCTGCCTCTCGTCCGGAGCTACCAAATCTGGGGCAGTGACGGTGATGCCCTCGAGCTGGAAGCCGGTGATCGGCAGATCCTCAAAGTGCGTGAGCTCACCGAAGGGAATCTCAACGGCAGTTTGGCTGTGCTCGCCACTGATGGGTTCGTTGACTGCGATGACGTTTGCGACAGCGACAGTAGAGGTGTTTTGGGCCTTGCGAGTGGACAGGGTAGGGAGAGCTGTAGCAGTGGATGCTGCGAGCGCTGCAGCCGCGGCGGTGATAGTGGCAAAGCGCATTTTGATGGTATGGAGTGCTGGGCTTGGAAGTTCTTGCAGCCAGTAGTTCGTATTGAGCCGAGTTGATCGTGGACTCAGTAAGTCAGGAAGGATGTATGGTCGAGAAGTTGTGTAGAGTTCAGACGGTGCTGTTGAGTCGTGTTTAGTTGAGGTGATGATGCCGTGTCGAGTTGCTTGTATTGAACTGAGATGGATGCTGAAGGCTTGCGATGCATTTATATCTGCTTTTTGGCGGAAGTGGGCAGTTATATATGCTCCTGTAGGAATCCTGCTTCCTCGTATTCAAGGGTCTAATTATAGTGGATGACGAGTAAAATGCCACCCAACCACCGATCATTGATCCTTCCAGTATCCAAGTTGCCACGGCGGGAAGACGGGCCCCGCACATGCCTTCCATACAGCGGTCAAAGAAGGGACATCGTATTACTTGAGGCTTGGGTGGTACTATTCGATACGCACTCATTTACGTGTGGCTGGGCTTGAAGTGGCTGGCCTTCCGTTGTGAAGCTGTGAATTGGTGAAGTGCGTGGCTGGCTGTGTTTGAGGATTTGAAGTGGCTGGTGTACGTACAGCTTCCAGATACGGCAGCCGTCCCAGACCATATGCCATTGGCTAGTTCAAGCATAGTCCCACTTTTCGGGGCTGTTTGAAGCAGTCACGTGTATTGTCTGAGCAGGGCCCCAAGATGTAGGTAGAAGAAAAGCTTCTGAACTTGAAATAACTTGGAGCTTATAATTCACCCTTGATTATACTGAAGAACATAGGCCGAGGATTGTGATTTCCTTGCTGCAGAGCCATTCGGAAGGCCTGGAGTGAGGCTCGTGATCGCCTGGGATCGGCCCATCTCTGAAACATCGATACGAAGTCAGCAAGGACACACCCCAGCAGAACAGTGAAAATCATCATCGTTACTCTTAAGTAAGCGAGCGCAACTATTTCGGTCCATGGTAATTGTCGAAAGAATGAGTGACTACAGGATTTTGTTGAGACGTCCTTATTTTCCGGTTTTTGATGATCATTCGTACATGTAGAGTAGTATCACAAATAGTGATACAAATACTCGCTTGATGTTTAGCGACGGATTGGCATTCGATGCATGTTTCTCACCGGCTGGATCACAAACAGGATACCTCCAAATGAGTTATCTTTCTTCAGCAAAGCATGTGCTGTAATATTGTATTATATAAAGGACTTGTCGTAGTTTTTCCACGTGGTTGAACACGTGCATCGGTGTGCAAGCACGCCCTTCGGGACCCTTGTCCAGAGATTTATAATCCGATGATATCATCAACCATGGCGCCCTATTGTCAAGCTAAGCTTGCAAGATATGTACAGGTTATATATTAAATCTTGGTTCCATGTAATAATTTTCAAAGAGATAACTGAATTTCGTTCTTTTTGCACATATAATCTCATAATCTTCCAACTGTTACCGTCCGTCATGACTTCACAGCCAGCAAAAATAAAGGCCGTGTTCTTTGACTTTATGGGCACATGCCTTGACTGGCACACCAGCGTCGTCGCATCCTTGCCCACCTCAATTCCCAGGACCGAAGCCTCCAATCTCGCTCTGGAATGGCGCAGACAATACTTTATTGAGAACAACCGGCGCTTTCGTCAAAATCTCCACCCAGAAGACATCGACCAAACGCTTGCACGCGTCCTCGACGCCGTACTTGATCTTGAGCAGTTCTCCGACCATAAACCGCATCTTGATAGAGACGCCAAAAGAAAACTGATTGAAGCTTGGCACTCTCAACCTGCCTGGCCAGAAGTTCAGAAAGCAATATGGAGTATCCGGGAAGACCTCGGCCTCGAGATTTTCGTACATGCTAACGGCACGACCCGCCTGCAGCTTGATCTCACTCGTTACTCGGGTTTGAATTTCGACATGCTATTTTCTAGTCAGTTACTGGGATGCTACAAGCCAAACCCGGATGCGTACAACAAGGCCTTAGAACTAGTCAAGCTTAGCCCAGAGGAAGTGGTCTTGGTTGCGGCACATGCGTACGACTTGCGCGGGGCTCAGAACGTTGGCATAAAGACGATCTACATCCATCGGTGGACTGACGACATAGACGAGGATATGGAAAAGGTTAAGATAGAGTTTGGGGCATTCCTTGAGAATATGGAAGACCTCCCAGCTACGATTGCGAGGATATGATGAAACTTTGTAATGCATGCTAGTTCATAATTCGGGCGTGGAGTAAGTCGGGCACTTTACAGTAAGAATTAGAGATACGCACTGCGAGAGACATGTAGCTACTGAGACTAAAACATCACGATTATTGCCGCTTGGGGTTTGATAAATTGGACTTCCCCTGAAAATAGTAGCATGTGGGGAAAGTAGGTGTTGGAAAATATTACGGCTACAACAGCGTATAGACATCCTGAGGGGTGTAGCGCTGACACGCTCCTTTATGCAGAGAGCCAATTGAAGGCACAGTCGCATTTCACACCCTGGTCTATCACATTGTACTACCACTGTTTTGTATTTGACGCCTGAAGAACTTTTATTTTTCATTACATTTTGAGACCTGTGAGGCTCTTGACCCTTACGCCTTTCCGAGCTCCTGGGCACGGTTGGTCGCAGCCTTGACCGCCTTGTCCACGATCTCCTTGAATCCTGACTCCTCAAAGCTCACCAAGGCCGCATGTGTCGTCCCGTTGGGGCTGGTGACGTTCTTGCGGAGCTGTCCTGGCTCCTCGGACGACTCGACCAGCATCTTTCCAGCTCCTAAGCAGGTTTGCTTGGCCAAGCGGCTGGCTTGCTCTGGTGAGAGACCGAGCTCCACTGCGCTGGTGATCAAGTGCTCTACCATTGCGAAAAAGTACGCTGGTCCAGAGCCTGAAAATAGTGGATTCAGCGTGCGATTCAAGGACAACAAGCAATTGAAGTGACTTACCGGAAAGCCCAGTTACGACGTCCAACAACTCCTCCTTATCTACCCACTCAGCCGCCTTGCTGACGCTGCCGAGAAGTGCTGTGGCCAGGTCCTTTTCAGCCTTCGTCACATCGTCACCAGCATACAGTCCTGAAGCACCCTCGCCGACCAGTGCAGGGGTGTTGGGCATCACTCGCACTATGTGCGGAGTTCGTCCATCGCTTGTAGTAGACCACTCCTTCAGGCTGTCCAATGTGATGCCGGCAGCGATGCAGACAATCAGAGGTAAGGACTTGCGGTCACTCCAAGCACCGCCAAGCTCGCGACAGGCGGTTTGGGCGACCTGGGGCTTCACGGCCAGGACGACAAGATCAGCATTCTGAGATGCCTCAATGTTGGAGGCGCTGGTGTGTACTCCGAGAGCGGCCACCTTGTCCCGGTTAACTTCCCAGGGCTCTGCGACATAGATGTTGTCCTTGGGGATATCCTTGTTGAGCAGCCCACCGATGATGGCCGCCGCCATGTTTCCGCCGCCAATGAAGGCCAAGTTGGATTTGTGAAGCTGAGAAGACATCTTTTCGAGTTAGATGATCAAGATAGAATGAGCCAGAGTCGATAATGAAAGAAATTTTCAATGAGTTAAGAGTGATAAAGCCGCGGTGATCGAGAAGGCGAAGTCGGAGTAAGTTGTTATCTATGCGACGTGAGTGGCTTGATTTTTTGCACGACGGCTACTATCGGAGGAGGGGCAATGGATGGGCAGCGGGGCTTCAATTTACCCCACGCGACCTGGAATTACCTAATAACCTCGAGACCAGTCTCAATGTGGGTATTGAGTATCAAAGGCGAGGAGGATAAATATTAGAGATCCTATGTATATTAATTCACGCCTGGCATATTGCGCAGTGCCTCGCTGCCACGCTTTAGGCAAGTCGCAGATCAAAGCAAGCTTTTGATTTCACTGGGGCGGTATCATGATTACACTCCTTTCAACTAAACCCCGTTTTCGCAGATTTACAGCGGACACATTGAGGATCGATTCGGCGTGTAAATTTCGGTCTGCATAGTAGCAGAGGAGTGGGAGCAACTGTGTTAGCGAAAGAAAGATGGAGTTTGCTACGTGCACCTTTGTGTCGTCGATTTGGGAGACAACATAGCACAAAGAATTCCTAACCAGAGTGGCAAAAATGCTGGAAGATCTCCTTAAATTATCCAACAGATTCCTTAGACTGATACCTTGCGGTACAAGCAGGTTGAAGGTTACGATGCAACTATATTGAGGTCTGTCTTCTATCATTGGACTAACCTATCTCTTGTTTTGGGTTGTGCTGTGTTTTCTCCCTAACAAATTCCGTATTCTAGCTGACTTATGTGGCTACAATATAGGTTAATTGCTGAAATCTCAAACGAACGGATGGTCTGACCAGATTTTGTCGGCATTCTCCTCCAGGTGCTCCAGGATCGTTTGTAAAGCGGCGAAATCCCCCCCGCTGCTGCATGGATCAATGGTACGCCGTTTCCATGGACCCGGTCTCCCCCGTTTTCGAGATAGCGACTAAGGATCTGGGGTAGAAGTGAGACAAGTGCACCAAACCTTGATGTAATCTCAAGCATAGTTCGGCGTGTATGTTACCACATTCCAGAGCCATCGAGAAGTTCTGCGCCGTTGTCAAGTAGCAATTGGGCTATTTCCACCCTGTTATTGAGTAGAGCGTACGGCAGAGGGTGGCAGCCATCATATCATATCCAGGCAGGGGAGTGTCAAGAGAACACCCCCAGGCTAACAATCTTTGACAATCCTCCAGGTTGCCATGCACGATGGCACGTTGAAGCTCCCGTGCGAGAGATCTCCTTCTTCGCAAGCTGCTTAGAGATTAGATTAGAGCTGGAAATTCCAAATGTGTCGCGGAGAATATTTGCAATGGCATCATGTCCTAAGTCGTTGGCGTACGCTTTCAGTAACTTCGCATTGTTGTCGGCCAAGCTGGAAGCGTTTAGGCGTATTAGAGTGTTTGTAGATTCCATATTCCCTTGAATTGCGGTGTAGTGTAGAGCGGTGCGGCCGTCGTCGGTCATGGCATCGATGAAGGCACCTTTCGTTATGAGATATTAGATAACGTCTGGGCTGTTGCGTATGGCGGCAAGATGAAGGGCAGTAAACCCCGAATCTTGGGCGAAATTAACATCGTATAGCGCCTCGTCGGCATAACATTTGACACATTCGAGGAATCCCTTGCGGAGGCGTAATGGAGTGGATTGCCACCGTATAGATCTCGTCTCGCTTCACCATGGATTGCTAATTCGTACTTCCAGCACTTTCCCCAATGGGTCCAATTCAAAGCCACACTGTTCTTCTTTGATGTAACAGTAATTTGTACAGGCATGAAGCATTGTCAAGGTAAATTGCAACATCTTGAGCATAAGCACCTTGCCAGAAACGATCCCCTTTTGTAGTGAGCTAGGGATCGGCGCCTAAGTCTAGTAAAAGTTCTGCGCAGTAGTAAGAACCCATTTTCAAATGCCACAGGAGTGGTGACATGCATGAGAATGTAGGTGCTCTTGCGTTGATAGCGTTTATGTCCACGCCTTTGACAATGAGTTGTCTTACCAGCCAGCCGATGCTCGGTGGCGAGGACTGTGAGTTGAGTCCGTGCAACAGGGAAAAAGCCCGGTCACCCGTGGAAAAACCTCTCAATCGCTGAGGATCTGAATGATCTATGAGTAGTTGGAGGACATTGGTACCATTGGAACTAGAACAGAGCCAGCCTGCTAAGTCAAGTTTGCACGCGAACTTGATAGAGCTACTTCCAGACTCTCGTTTGTGGAAATTAAACCTATGTTCACAAAGAATGTTGAGTTTTGGGATATCCTCGGCCTTTATTGCCGACTTGAAGAAGATCACAACCTTCTGCCTAGCTGGATCCCAATATTTTGATGAAAGGATGGCTCGTTCCAGCGTCTCACAGGAAATGAGAATACTCTTGGCCTTGAAAGAGGTGATTTCCAGCAAAGGTAACATACCACTTTGATGTGTTTCGTGCCCGTAGGCCTCCACCGCTCCAAGCCGTAAAAGACTTAGGAAAAAAGACAGCTTCCTGCACTTTTCTGAGGTTTTGAGGTATTATGCTGGCTACGACGACAAGAACTTCGGAAAAGTCATAGACGTTGGGCCTTCGAAGACGGCTTACACTCTCAAACAGCCCGTGGGAGTGTGTGGCCAAATCATCCCTTGGAACTACCCCCTGGATATGGCTGCGTGGAAGTTGGGACCGGCACTGTGCTGTGGGAACACAAGTCGTGCTGAAGTTAGCCGAGCAGACGCCTCTCTCGATGCTGTACATGGGCCGCTTGATTCAGGAGGCCGGCTTAATAAAGAGAATGCTAAGAATTAAGAATTTAATATGCCTAGCTAGATATTATAAAAAGATATTAAAATATACTTATAGGAGCCTATTAATAATAGCTCAAAATATGATATTAAGAGCTAACATTAAATAATTTATTTATTAAGTATAGGCCATTTCAAATAGCTTAAAGTATAGATTACTTAACGTTAAGAGAGTAAAGTAAATAAGATTAATAAGGTAGTAACTATATAAAGCATAATAATATTATTCATATAAACTATCTGCTAACGTCGCGCCTAATAAGTCCCGGATCCGTATCTCGATAAGCTTCTTTAGGAAAGGAGATGCGAGGGTTAATAGCTATTCCTATAGCTGCAGAGCCACCCTGCTTAGGGGAGGCGGAACGTGGACCCAGCAGGTGTCAGACACTTGGGTCACCAGCGACGAGAATCGCATATCATGCTAGGCTTTTAAGTATGTAGGCGGTAAAATGAGCGGTACTACACGGGGGATAAGACACGCAGAAGCGATGGGAGCAGCGATGGGAGCAGAGATGGGGAAGCAGACGCCTGTGTTGACCAATTTATCAAGGATCTAAACCCTCAAGGCGCAGGACGCGCAAACATGGCGCCGATTCTAGAGATACTGATGGTTGTTGTAGCGGTTGGAATGTTAACATGGTTTTGTGATTTGACAGTGAGTTGTGCATTGGCTGTGATATGATATATGATGATAAGTAAAGGCAAGGCGCTCAAACTCTGGCATTTTGTATAAACTCTGTTGCTTCTGGTCAAGGAATTGAATTCTTCGTCGCTATCCAACACCCAGCTCTACGTCCTCACCCTGACGGCCCGAACCCTTTAAACCCCTCAGTGTTCCCTTGATTCTGTCCTTAAATAACAACCCCTGAATGAAGAGGAGAACATTTTCCCAACTGTGCATGCCTCTCTGCAGGATAAACACTATTACCATCAGAAGCCCCGTCAAAATCACGAATGACAGCTTGCTGGGCCCCAAGACTCCTGGAATGGCCTTCTCCTGCATGGAAAGCATCCCGGCTGCAAGACTGGGCGGAGAGACAAACTAGGGGTGGGAAACAAGAGTCAGGAGTCTTGCTTTTTCGCAATTGCGGTTAGAGATCCCAGAGTCACTCACATATAACATAAGATATGTCATTGTCTGGCTGTACTTCGTCAGCCGGGCTTGGAGTTTCGTGGAGCTGTTTCCCTCGTCGCAAATATAAAGCTTGATCTGAGGATGAATTAAAAACCCGGTCCAACACGACCTGGGGGGTTTCTGGACTTACAATCTTGGCGTGGTCGTCACATCGTGTGCAGAGAGATCTTAGTTGATTTACGCAGTGTTTTGCCCTCACAAAAGTCTCATCAATCGATGTCATGTACTTAGCCTCCTTGGGTGTTTGGAACTGCCCCCCTTTTCGGAAGGATTTCCAATGCTTGATCGTTGCATCCAGGTGATCCACTAGCTCGCGCAGGTGCTGTCTGGTTTGGCCTATCCATGAAAGAGACTGCTTGAATCCAGCCGTGGGTGTCGCTGACATCAAAGAGCATCCTTTGATCTATATCACTAGCCTTGTCAGCCAATCATCTCACCGAACAATATCGGCAGCAGAGCCCTTACGTATTTGTCAATTCTCTGCTCTAATTTGTCTGCCGTGACCTGCCATTCTTCTCCGAAGACCTTCGCCCGGCAGTCTAGCACAGCTAGAAAATACTCGCGGGGATTCAGATGGGGGAGGTCGGCCTCCCCAACTTCCTCCATAAAAGGGTCGCCCTTTATAGTATCGGGGTCTTCCATGTTGGCATGGTACTTGTCGACGCTGTCTCTCTGCTCTTCATCGTGAAAGTATGTGTCGATAAGACAAAACCCTGTCCACCGGCCGTCGTCTATGCATGTAACGACGACAGATGTTTGTGCTTGGCACAGGTAGTCGATTTTTTCGGGGGATGAGTGTGGGATGGCGTCTCCTCCAAGGAAGCCGAGGTTGATGATTTTTCTGATAGGGTTGCCGCCTCGACGTAGGCGAGTATCTCGAGGCTCTTGGCCAACGGGTCTTGACCTCCAAGCGAAACACGGGAGGTGGAAGGAAAGAGAGAAGACAGGGAACCCGCGAGGCTGCTTACTTGTTAATTTACCTGAAACAGATTAGATAGGGTAACGGGTAGCATCTTGCCTCTGTGGAGAACCCAATGTGAGGCTTGAAAGCGGTGTATCTGTATATCGCATCGCCCAATTCAATGACCTGGTTGACTGGGGCTGTCGTTATGAGAGCTGTCACTACATAGTTGTCGGGATCCGTGACGAATCTGGTCTCCAGTTAGCAACAAAAGCTAAGAAAAACATCGTGAGGGGGCTTGCATTAGCCGACGGTCGGCGTTGAGGTGGTTTGATGGTTCTGGGAATGATGACCCGGCGGAGCTTGATGCTTGCGTGGAGGTCTCCTCTTCATTGTGAAATCGCTGTGGAAGACGTTAGCATGGAGCCATAACTGTGTTCTTTAGTGTGCTCGGAGCTTCACCCGTTTCTTCAACTTAAGGTAGAGTTCGCGCCTGCCAAGAGGACCGTAGTCTCCCAAGGACGTAGATTTAACACCGTCATTTGTTCTGTCATCAATCAGACAGATATGTTTCGCCGGGATGTTGGCACTATTGGACTGTAGTTCCTTTAGAGTATTTTTGGGGTAACAGGACTCCACCACTTCCGCTTGGTGTTTCCTCCTGTACAGAGTTCCACCCTTTGTCATGAAGTAGCGAACAAGATTTTCCTCTTCAAGTTCGTCATCAGAATTGATGTATGCATCGTTCTCGGTCAAGATCTCTCTTGTGAGGGGCTTGCCATGTCTGTTTCTGGCAGAAATACTCTCACCATTATCAGTCTGTGAGTTCGTGATGCTCTGTTGGATTCCCCGAGGCTTCCCTCCGGCTGGGCTAGGTGTGTCCACGGTCTGCTCCTCTGGATCTCTGGTTCTTCGCTGATGTTTGGCTCTTGTCCTTCTGGCCTTTTTCTTTGGCTTTTTGACGGCTGAAGTTGTTTGGTCTCTTTCCGATGGGCTAGGGATGGAATTGCGCACAGCGCCTCTGCCTCGGCGAACTGGGATGTTCAGGTCCTCACGGGTATCCATTTCGAGTCTAAGTCTTCTTAGCTGAGGTCAAGAGAGGCGTTGACTCAGCTCAAAGAGCAGAGAACGTTTAAGTGTCAGCTTAGACCGGTGTCACACATGTCGAGTCCACTGGAGGGAACTGGTTCTCCAGCAGAAGAGCATCTCAAGTGAATAATGACAGATCACTAAGCATTTGTAGCATCGTAGATTTGGAACTCCACTTCAAGTTATCATGCAAGCCATTGAACTGACCGGGCGAAGCATCGGGACTCAATGCCTTGCTTTCAGATAGATGCGACTAATCATCGTGAATAAGGTCTGCGCCCTACCTATCAGAGATGCTCGGTGTAAGGCATCGACTGCCTTCCAGAATGAGGCCCGATTTGCGCCTGACTACGCCACCCGCCTGCTGCCAAATTTTGGGCCAGCATGGCGTCTCAGCATCCAGGGCTTGCGCTTCATCATCGTCAACTCCAACTCCTCTTCTATAGTTATCCCAGTCACATGAACAATGATTCTAGTCGTGTGATGCAGCATCGGGCGAATCAAGGAGAGTATGTAGAAGCTTAATAAATTCTTGTAAACTAAATAGGGATTTTTATTTTATTTTACTACTATCACCCTATAACTATCTATTATAGTACCCTATCTGACTAGCTATATTAGCTCATGAGGGTTTATCGCTGCAGTAGCTTAATGCTAGTTTATTAAGTATCTATGATAGTTACCAAAGTGCAACATGTGCCAGCGTTGGGCAGCAGCCATGCTTGATTGGTTAGTGTGAGGGCTTGGCTAACTGTCACACCTCTCTGCAGGGGGGGAAACCTGTAGTCTCATCTTTCAGAGCCGTCAGAAGCCATCGTAACGTTGTAAATGCATCGGAATGTTTATGTTCAGGAAAAAAGTGAGGCTGAGGCCCACCAAGTTGTTGGTGGCTGAGAGACATCGTCCAGTTCTGCCATTTGTCCTGGTTGGAATTGATGACGATGACCTGTGAGGCACGAGAGGTTGGCTAAGATGTGACAGCATTCCTTTGCAGCAGGCATTCCTTTGCAGCAGGCATTCCTTTGCAGCAGGGGAAGGCAGCATGGGAAAAGAGGGAGGGAGGAGGTCTTGAATACCGAGGCGCCTCATTTCTCGGCATGCCGTCAATCACTCGGGAGTAAGCCGGGGTAATTAAAAGAGCAGTGCAACGCATTCTCGATGTGGAGAGACTTGCATAGAACACGTTGGATTAGTGTTCTTGCTCGGCTACTCCGAGAATCGGGGGGGGGGGGGGGGGGGGGGGGGGGGTAATCAACTTGCAG
>JAMAKE010000129.1:0-49638 GCA_023628695.1 Nectriaceae sp. PG4201 | reverse complement strand
CAAGACATCCGGGTTGCGCTCTAAGGTCGTTAAATAATCGCTTGCATATCGATCCTAAGGAGAAATGCAAGCTTTAGCCTTGACAGTCCAATATACCTACCTACTCGTTCTCGCCTAACTGGCTTCATTGCAAATCCCCTTAACACAAGCCTCTAGAATATAGATATCAAAGTTTCATCACGCCTAGCTTAAAGTGCTGAAATGTTATAAGCAAGTGAAATTGCACTCTATAGTCGTCGGCGGGACTCAGCTGCCCGGATTTTGCGACCCCCAATTTCAATCATAGCAGGGGCTCCTTCTTCCAATTTATTACCTTCATAGATAGGGTAAATCCAATCCCGTTGCTTACCCTCATTCAATTCGCGCTGTATCCTGGCTTCAACTTCGGGTTTAAGTTCCCTAATATGGCGAGGCTATGCGAGGTTTGGCTAAGGTCTCGGCCATTGTATCGACCTGTGCGGTCATAATGATAGGAACAGAATCATCATCCCAGCTTTGCTCTTCTGGTAATAGAGGCAGCTCCGGTTCTAAATGGACTGAGGTCGCCATTGTCATCTTCATAGTTACTGGATTCATCGGCTTGTGTAGCTTGTGTAGCTGCTTATGTCTGAGACCACCTTTCCTTTCACTATTGCACCAGTTCAAGGAAGGCATTGAGGGTTGACTTCGGTACTGCTCGATAGAGCAAGTCGCGCTCTTCATTATAGCTTGAAATCATTTCAATCCGGCATTCACAATTGCGAGAACTTCCTCTATTATTTTATGACTTTAGACATGCTCCTAATGAGTAGCATCCTCAGTCATCCTAGCCACTGCGGCCGTCCGGCCGCGAAGACAAGGTTGGTCAGCCCGGGCTGCGGCGGCCTTACCAGCTTCATCTTGACGAAGCTAACGAAATTGACACTCATACTCACGAGCATTTTTTTTTGCTTCTTTTTCTGCCTCTTCTAAATGCCTAGTTGAACCTTCTCTCGTAGCCTAGCTGTATAATAAGCACTATTATTGACTCTAATACTCTAATACATCTAAGTGTTTTAGTCCAATGGTGTTGCTGCTTAAAATATTCCTTTCGAAGCGATAAAATCCGCTTATGAGCTGATCGTATGACTATGGCGAGATCCAATGCAGAGCCCATTGGATTGATAGTATCCCTCGTTGGGTTACTAAGCAAATGTATCCTTCTTTGATTGGAGGCAAATTTCCTCCTTGTATTCCTAGTTTGTTGAAGGGGAAAACACACCACAGTCCAAGAGAACAGTTAGAGTAGCCTAAGGTTAAAAACGGACCTCAATATATTTGCATCGTAACCTTCAATTTGCTTGCACCGCAAGATGTCAATTTGAGAACACTGAGAAAGGTAAGTGAAGAGCAATTTGCTTGATCAAATGGTCTTGATAAACATCATAAAGAAAAGAGGGATTTCTGGCCAGAATTAAATCCTCAAAAGAAATCAAAGGAATGAGTTAATTTAGTTCAAAATGAATGGATGAAGCGTGCTTGGTTCCTTGCTAAGGAGAGTAAAATCCTCCTTAAGTAGCTAAATATGGTCTCAAGTGAATGTGTCAGCAGGCCCGACCCCTGTCACCAACACACTAGGTATGACGAAGTTCTGCTATATCAGCAAGGAGCGTGATTAAGATCTACGATCAAATGAACTTACATGTCCTTGTGCTTTATTTATGATTATCTAGACTCAATAAACGGGAACAAGCTCGACCTCCAGGAAGCGCCTGGTCTGGAATGAATATAATCCCATCATTGCCGCCGTCAGAGGAATACGATACATTCAATGATTTATTTTCCTTCGTTAAATGGTTCTTTCGAGATAATAGAGCCGCTATCATTGAATGAGCCTGCCTCTGTAGTTTGTCACGTGCTACCGTTAAACCCCAACCGGGCCCTGACAGTCTCCTTCCACCTTACACTAAGATCAGAACCCCCTTCTGGATCGGCCCCCTACGTGAATTAACCACCAAGAAAGAGCCCGCCTATCACATCGGCTTCATCTCAAGAAGTTGCGTCGCCCGACTCACTCCGGTTTCTAGCACCCGCGCCACTCGAACTACTCCTAGATAGCGACGGCAACTTTATTCGTGCATGGCTCAGATCGGGCTGGCTGCCTCAGCTAGCGCTCGCCTAATTATTCTCGTTCCACCTAACCCGCTAATGAGTATCTTTTCCAGAGACTGTGGGGTGGTATTCGCGCTTACTTTGTCGAACACTCTGCGCAGAAATAGAACATGGTGGTTCCTTCATCGGCGCTCCTCAGTTGAAGCGCAGTATATCGGACCTCCTTCGCGTGACACTCCGGGCACTTGATGTCGGTGGTAGACCAGGAGTCTGTGGCGGCGGCCGGTTTTGCCGCCTTGATCACCCCTCGTTGGTCGCGCAATTTGGAGGGAAAGTTGTTAGCGGAAGAGATCGTAACCGTTTTTAGCAATTTGTCTGGGATCATGAGCGGTTGCGATAATGGGGTAGCGTCGCCTTGAGGGACAAGCTTTGGTTCGTTAGACCATAGCATTCGCAGTCAACCTGCCGACTATGTGAGAACGGGAGTAGATCTCTACAATCTGTACAGAACTGGACTGCCACGTTGCCTGAGGATATCGAGAGAAATGTAAGGCAGAGAAGAAAGTTGAAGATTCCAAGAAGGGGCGCGCAACGGGCTTATAGCAATGCCGACTGGTAATGATCCGTGCACAGGCCTTATATTCATCACGTGATGTTAGCAGACGAAGTGGGCCGATCCAGCAGTAAATCACTTATCTATCTCTAACGTACATCACGCCCCAACGGACCACCCCCCGCAACGGACCAGTTTTTCCCACCTCCACAACCATCACCACCACAACTTTGATACGCATTTTCTCCCCTAAAAATGAAGTTATCGCAATTCTGATTTGACGGTTAGATTCGTAATATCTAAAAGTACTGAAAAAGATATTCAGGCTGCGCTAGAGCTCCATGCAACCGGCGTTTCGATCAATAAGTCCGCCGATACATATGGCATATCGCGTACAACACTCAAGGCTCGACTCAACGGCCGTATAACCCGAAAAGTTGCACATGAGATTGATTAAAAGCTCTCGAAGGTTCAAGAACGGCATTTATGCGAATGGATTTTAATTCAATACGCATTGGGCTATGCAGTCTCATATCTATAAGTCAGAGCTTTTGCTAGCTAAATTGCTCAATGGAATGGCTACCCTGAGGGGGTCGGAAAGAACTGGTTAGGTGCCTTTATGACCTAGAATCTAGAGGTTAAAACACTGAGAGGCAAGAAGCTTAATATAGATCGTTTTAAAGGGGCATCTATTGAACTTATCAAGGCATTTTTTATGCTGCTGAAGCTGCTAGCAATCCAATCGATCAAATAGGAATATCGATATAATATAGATAAAGTAAGGATGATAGAAGGGATTGGTTTAAATGGCTTAGTCATTGGAAATGCAGAGAAGAAAGTGGCCCTTCTAAAGTAGCTTAGAATACGCTCTTAGATTTCAATACTTAAATATATCTTAGCAATAGGGAGGGTCTTGACCCCTTTAGTCATATTTAAAGGGAAAATAGTTTAATAATAATATTTCCTTGAAAATCTTAACTTCCTTAAGCATTAGAACTTTATATGCTCTGAAAAGGGCTAGACTAATAATTAAATTGCACTTAATTAGCTAAGGAATGTCTTTATCCCTAAGACAAAGCCAATATAAAAGGAAGAGTAGTGCCTCCTTATTATCAATGGCTATAGCAGTCATATAACTAAAGATTTCCTCTTTAAATGCTATGATAATAATATCTTCCTTCTATTCCTTATTCTATATATATTATATATAATGCAGCCGCTTAATATTGCTATATTTAGCCCCCTCAAGCATGCATATTGAATAGCTATTTCTAAGCTCGCTAGCATTGCAGATTCAACCTAAATTGGCAAAATATCCTTCCTTTATAACTATCACAAGGCACGCATTCTAGCAATAACAAAGAAAAACGTTTATACTGGGTTCAAAGCTACTGGATTATAGCCAATGAACCAAGCCCGGGTGCTAATGAACCCAATAGTCATAGAGACACCTCCGCGCCCGCTTACGCCTGAAAAGGCTGCTAAACAGCCGCCCGGGTGTCTCTTTGAGACCCCTCGGTCATCTCTGCAGGTGCGGACTACACTCGCGAGCATCTCTTCTACAGTCAAATTGGATCCTATTGTCCAGCTAGTTTTCAGGAAGATTGGGCAGCAATTAGATCGGCAGGGAGTGGAAATAGAGACCCAAAAGAAGGAAATAAGGCTATTACAGCATCAAAATGAGGAACTTCAGCCAAAAAAGAGAAGAAAAGTCACTATAGATGGAAATGCTAAATTCGCAAAGGTGCTAGCTATAAAGAGAGCCCGGGAAGCAATGCTTAAGATAACACAGCCTGCCAAGACTGCCACACAAGTCAGGAAACTAAAACTTGAAGATCTATGTCATCAATTTCATCTGAATATTCATTGATACCAAGTTTATACAATTCTAATTGAATCTTGTTGTGTAAATAAGAAAATTGCTATGCATACAGATTCTTAGATGTGGCGAAAAACTGGTCCGTTGCGGGGGGTGGTCCGTTGGGGCGTGATGTACGTTAGCTGTTAACTTAATTAGTTTATCAATGCACTACCCGTGAGAGTTCCACTATCACGGGGGGATGTGATCAAAGCCCCCCTGGTAGCAGTGGCACTCTCTCACGTAGAGTTGAAGCGCATTAGTACAGAAGAACAGCTAAGCCCAAGTGAAATCCATCCCGCCCCGGAGGACTAACCCCACAGCGCCAAGAACATTAGGCTATTTTAGTACAGTTCAACTATCCCAGAATCCCCACATTCTTCCTCATCCGCTGGTTGGTCCTGTAGCAACAGAAAAACAAACCGCTGACGAACAAGTCTTTGGACCATTTTCTGGCCCAGTTTCCACCCAATTTCATCACAAAAAATGTTCACTTCTACGACCCTTCACAGCGAGTCTCTCCACCCGTAGTTTCTATATCAACATCACTGCCCTGAACGTCTTTTCTGTTTCTTGAACTTCCCTTAGGCGACGGTGAAAGAGTGATTTCCTTAGTATGACTAATGTGGCGCTCGATGCTCGTTCCGTGGCAGATGTCTGTTGAAGATGAGAATGCACGCGACAGTGCCAAGCTGCACCAGAAGACTGAAGTAGGTCGGTCTATGATGGCCTTGTGATGGTTGCCAGAGCAATGCCAAATTCAAACGAGGCGAAACCAACCAACATATAAGGAAGAATGTAGGGTTTCTGGGAGACTTGCTATACAGTGAGAGCCGAAATCAGAGGCCGCCTAGCTTTCTACGTAAAGTTTCTGAGCTGCGAGAAGGTCAACATGTGTCGTCTTGCGTCCTACGCAATATGTCCAGAATACGCTCTGACTCTTAACCCAACATGACGACCCAAGTCTCAGTACTACCCATGCAAAGCACAAATTAGTCGTTATACATCAGCAGACGGAAGAACTGGCCGCCAGATGAACATCACCCGGCAGTCGTTTTCAGTGGTCTCCATCTTTGGACAATAGAATTATTTCGAAATGTCAAGTTTATTCCATTATCACGATTGCGCCATTTTCGCTATGTCCACTGCAGAAAACCGTAAGAGCACAACTCTTCCTGAATGACAACCTACGACAACCGAGCTTCCTGAAACAGCTACTGGTCCATCGCGACATTCCGGAGGAAGCCAAAGCACGTCCTTTCCTCCCATCATGATCCAGGTTTTACCCCTCAATCTAAGAAATGAGGTCGCCTTATATTGCGATCGCGTAGCAGCTTGGATAGATGGCCTTGGTGGGTAAGTAAGTGGAATGATGCCGGTACTTGTAACAAGGCCACAACTATCAACCGTAAACGAAAATCCCTTGGAATAGTGCTCCATGGGAATCACCTCTTTGCAGTCGCCCGTCTCCACGGACCAAATCCGTACCGTCTTATCATCAGAGGCCGATGCTAGCATCGTCGAGTCTCGCGAGAATACCGTTAAGTTAACCCGATCGCCATGACCCTCCAACACTTGTTCACATTCTCCCGTCTCCACGCGCCAGATCCGTACCGTCTTATCGTCTGAGGCCGATGCCACCAGGGTCGAGTCATATGAGAACACTACCAACCCGACCTTATTGCTATGGCCCTTAGGCGCCTGCTCGGAGTTGCCCTTCTCCACATTCCAGATCCGTATTGTCTTGTCCCAAGAGGCCGATACCACCTTTGTCGAGTCATGTGAGAATACCACTGCCCTGACACTATTGCTATGGCCCTTAAGCACTTGTTCGCAGTTGCCCGTCTCCACATTCCAGATCCGTACTGTCTTGTCATAAGAGGCCGATGCTACCTTCATTGAGTTATGCGAGAATACCACCGCCTTGACCGAGTCGGCATGACCATTTAATATATGCTGACATCTCCCAGTCTTCAAGTCCCAAATACGTACCGTCCCACCGCAACAAGCCGATGCTATCTTCGTTGAATCGTGCGAGAATACTATCGAATTGACCCCTGTGCCATAATCCTGCAGCAATCGCTGGCAATCACCCGTCTCTATATTCCATATCCGTACTGTCCTATCCCAAGAGGCCGATATTACCTTTTTCGAGTCGTGCGAAAATATCACTGAGTAAACCCGATTTCCATGGCCCTCTAACACTCGCTCACAGTTGCCCGTCACCGCGTTCCAGATCCGTATCGTTTTATCTCTCGAGGCCGATGCTAGCTTTGCTGAATCGTGCGAAAATACTGCCGAGTTGACCGATTTGCCATGGCCCTCTAGCACTCGCTCGCACTCGCCTGTCTCCGCGTTCCAGATCCGGACCATCTTATCGTCTGAGGCCGATGCCACCTTCTTCGAGTCATGCGAGAACACCACCGACCAGACGCAGTCGCCATGACCCTCTAGCACTAACTCGCAGTTGCCCGTTTCTGCGTTCCAGATTCGTACCGTCTTGTCGGCCGAGGCCGATGCTAGCTTCGTCGAGTCGTACGAGAACACCACCGAGCTAACCCGCTCACTATGGCCCTCTAGAGTCAACAAACATGCATCCCAGCCTTCTTGAACCTTCGGCAAGGTGCTTATCCACGTTGGGATAACACTCTTGAATGTCTTTTTCACAATGCTCTTGTTTGGAGCGAAAATCAGGCAAGAAGAATAGATCTGCAGCGGTGCTTCGGTAATTGCAAAGAAATTAGCCTGAAGAAATCGGACTGCATCGGCCACAAACATCGACAAGCCCACATCTCCTTGGTTCTAACAAGAGTCAGCAGGTTGGAAGTTGCAAGATACGAAGACCATACCTCTAGCCATCTCGCCATTGACTTGAGCGAGTCCAGACATTCTTTCGCTCGGCCCATCAAGCTCAGTGCCTCCACCCAATGAAGAAAGTGTGTCGTCATGAATTTGTAGACCGCACGGCTATCATCCCGCTCGAAATCAATCTCGGTCTGATGATACACCCAGTGCATGCAAGCATATTGAAGCTGTGGAGGTATGCAATCCTCGAGTTGTGAACTGTCGACCGCAGATCGGCGTACACCTGGGAAAGGCAGGCTGCATATGTTCTCACGCAGAGCGCCGCACATAACACGCAGGCAGTGTTTTGCCAGGTTTCGGTGAGCGAGTTTCTCATCCACCCAGAACTCGACTGTTTCTCTGTTTTCTGGATCGACGAGATAATCTCGGTATGACAAATGGAGCAGTCGCACCGGTGAGTCGAGGCTTTCTGGAACCTCCAAGACAGAATGCAAAACCCTTAACCTAGTCGTCACCTCGTTGATATGAACATCGAGGAGTAGCGCTAGAGCGCGCATTGACAAGGGGCTAGCCAGCGTGATGATAGTGCCAACGACGAGACGGAAGCTTTCGATGATGTCGCATGTCTCGCGCCCTGACCTGTTGATGATTTGTTGCTTCAGAACTGGTGAGTAGGTCATGTCGAGCTTTGAGGCATGACCGTTGCCTGCGTGGTGGAGTACACTCTGTAGAAGCTCATTAGGACTACCGAGACATGCGTCGTTGACGAAGCGGCAAAGGGTCGCGGCGAAAATAAAGAGAGGCACCGCCGCCATTGTAAGCTTTTCGAGGTCACACTCCCCAGGCCAGTGCACTGGTAGTTTCAGCTCTTCTTCTGCCACTTCATTGAAGCTGTTGCGAATGTTGGTGAACTCATGGCGAAGAAAGACAGCTATGTCGTGTTCAATGACCGAATGCGGGATTTTGTGTAGTATTAGGTCTCGATAGGTCCCGTTGATAGAACAAAACCCAAGACGTACAGGAAGTTCAGGTCTGCTGGTGATAAGCACTCGAACACGTAAAGAACCCGCGAAGCGTACGTTAGAGAAAAGTGCGAGAAGAAGCTTAATGTCAGCATCACTCTCGCACTCGTCTAACGCATCGACGACAATAACAACCGACGATGGAGATGAGGGCGTTTCGATCGCTGTCAGTTTTGACAGCGGCTCTCGAATGAGCTTCTCAAACTGCTCCCTAACGGCCTTGTCAACGATCGCTGAATCAGCATCGACTGCATTCTTGATGAACGGCGCAATTTCCGGCCTACTCCGAGCCAGTCGGCGGGCCACAGTTGGCACGAACTTGGCCAAGTTCGCTCGATCAGTCTCTCCTCTCTTGAAGAAGAAGCTAGCGCCGAGGCCACCTTGCTTAAACCGTGATCGAGCAACAGTCCGTGAGATGGTCGACTTTCCCGTCCCCGCCATGCCATTAAGCCAGAATATTGTTTTCGAGTTGGGGTCATCAATCCAACGGTCAATTTCTCTGAGCAGCTCCTCACGGGTGTTGGCTAAGCATGTTGGATTGTGTTCTTCGGCCCGGGAGTCAAAAGAGGCTCCTTCTGCAATAGGCAGCGTGTCAAGAGCGATCTTATGGTCGACGTTCTGTAGGATTATGCTTGATAATATAGGCATCAGCTCAAGCATCGCCTCGCAGACTACGCCACTTACGTCTGGTCAACATTCAATGCCAACAAGATGTTTCCTCTACAATCCGCAAGATTCTGCGTGGTTTCCTCAACGGCTTTCCTTTCGAACGGCCATTTCAGCGCACGCGCACCAAGGCAGCTCATTGCCTTCCGACTAGTCGAAGGTTGGAGCTCTTGTGCGAGCTTTTCCAGCGTTGAATGGGCATCATCTATCGCAGATACCAACCGCTGAGACGCTTTCAGCTCCTTCCCACGTGACCCTCGGACGAGAATCTTGAGTTCCTCTGTGGTAGCCTGAAAGGCAGCAACTTCTCTGCGAAGCTTTTCGATATCGTCTTTGGCGTTCTTCACCTCTCGGGAATACTGGAAGCATAGGGAAAGCACCTTGGCCGACAGATCGACCACAGCGATGACGCTAGATGCGATGCCGAGCGCTTCTGCCATCAGATCCAGTCACTGCAATGGCTTCCAGGTTTGTTGACGATGGCAACACTGGCCTGACTGTCGTGCGGGGTTGACGAGGCTCAGTCCTCCCGTCATGCATCGTCCACGTGACTCAATGCCATGAGCAAGGCTGCAGAAGCCATCATAGGTACTCACATTAGCTTGCCGGGAGCTAAGCCATTGCTGTGGAAAGAACAAAAAGAAAGTCCATTGGAAACGATGTGCTTGCTTCTAGGCAAGATCAAGCAAGTCTAAAACGATGGAACACTTTCAGGGTGGCGCGTTAGTAATGGAACCTTATCTGACTTAGCAATTGACTAGCCTACAATTCTTGTTGAAAGCCAGGCGGCCCCTGATACCGGTTTCCACTGTATTAAGAATTGTAAAATAGCCTAATGTACAGATGTACGGGAGAATAAATTTCACCCAGGGCCTGCCTATTCTTCTGTACTAATGCGGAGACGCATTTTGCAATCACAGTTTGAGCGGCCGCCGACTCGGAACAAGGGACGCGACCTTTCGCAGGGAGTGTCCGCACATGATTTAGCCCAGGAAGTAATCTCTTCTTAAAACACCCACTCCCAGTGGACATCTGATTCCCTATGATGGCTAAAGAACATGATGAGGGAAATTCATGCCCAATATCAGTCCAGGTCTGTGTAATCTACCTAGACCATTCAACTAACGACTCGTTTTACAGTTTCGGTTCGGGCCCAACACGTTATCTGCGGCGGGCGGTCGGAGCGATAACGAGCATCCCAATGTCCTACGCCTAACCATTCTCCGGTCTTCGTTTGACCAAGCCATAATCGTGATCCTCCTGGCGCTGCCCCACGCCGTCCAAAACTTCGCTCGGACCCTTATCCCCGGCTACTTCCTCCCCCCGCGAATCGTCCTCAAGATGATGAAGCCAGAATGGGACGATGAGTTCAACAACGAGGTGCGCATGTACGAACGATTGCGGCCGGCTCAGGGCCACCTTGTCCCGATATGCTATGGGCTCGCGCGGTGCGACGGCAAGCGAGCTCTAGTCCTGTCTGAGGTCGACGGGGTTCTGCCCTTCGAGCAGCCCGTAGACTCTCCGTTGGATGCTACCGAGTTTTGCCGCCTGTTAGAGGCGGCGTATGGCGAGCTGGACGCCTTTGGGCTGATGCATGGCGAGCCGAAGCCGGATAATTTTCTGATTGTCGATGACAGGATTGTGATTGTGGACCTAGAATCGGTAGAAGAGGGGAAGGAGGAGGGAGACGTGGAATTTATGGCAGAGGGAAATATGGAGTATGTAAGGGATTGCTATACAAGCTATCTAAAGTGGCGGTATATGCCATAGGAGATGACTAGATGATAATATGTAATAGAATTACTTGATAGAACGTTATAACTGCTTACTTTAATAGAGGTGGGAGAACCCCCAGTTGTTGGAAAAGATGTGTGAGGGCCGTTCGTGAACGAGAGTGCCCCAATTGTCTTGCATGTACAAGGCCCAAGCCAGCCTCTTCCTGAGACCTTTCTACCATGGAGGGATTTTCCATGTTGAGCAGTCTGGATGCAATCCTGTCCAAGTGCAACCAATTGGGCCGTGGGTTTGATAGCGGAGGATCAGACCCTCTTTTACAACTCCAGGACAGACCTTGACGGGCGTTCTTCAATTGGGCTTAAGAGCTATAACTACGCTCCTGATGCATAGCGAGCCGAAGCTAGATAATTTTCTCCTTGTCGATGACAGAAACGTGATTGTGGACCTGAAGCTCGTTTTCACCTGCTCCAAGACTTTGAATAAGGGAACAACGTATGCATGGCTTAAAGGGTCGTTTCCCACTACATGTCCATATACCTCGTTGGTTGTTCGATCTATGACAATTTACCAGCACTCACCTGCAAAGAGACCTTAGTGATACTTGATCAGTATTGGAAGTGTTTGGCTTAGAGAAAAGGCCTCCAAGAGAACGTCGGACAGGGACTACCAAGATAAACTTGAAACACTGAGAAAAAACATCCGAGTACAGGATCCTGGGTCCTGGGAGAGCTACAGATTGCTGCCTGAATGACAGCCGAGTGGCCGAAAGTTTTCTGGTTTTATGGCAAACAGGTGCAGGTATGTGATTTAACCTAGAACACACACAAGCTCTCCAATACTTATTTTACTTCCTTGTTAGGCAAAACTGTATTAGCATCCCATATTATTGATGCCTCAATCAAAGCAAAGCCAACAACGAGCAATGTGTGCTGCAGAGCGGGCGACCAATTTTTAAATGTCTGCCGATATTTTTTTTTGGCAATAGCTGCGCCATTGGGGTACTTCCGAAGAACTATCCAATATGATTGTTTCCGACCTCTTGCTTTCGTCTTCATTACGACTTGGGCTTCAACTTCAAACGTTTCCAGCTTCATGAAAAAATGCCTCCTAAATCTCCAAAAGAAAAGAAAAACACCATAGCCCTCAGAAGCGAACAAACATTGTATATTCCTATCTTTCTGGTGTCTCAGCCAAAGCCTTGGCTGCCAAATACGATGTTTCCCCTCGGGCTGTGTACGGCATCGTACAGCGATAAAAGCATCAGCAGAGTGCTAAGAGCAACTCTCGCTCAGGCCGGCCGCCTATATTAAACGAACAACATAAAAGAGATATTTTCCTAGCTATTGAAGCCGACCCTTTCATCCTAAATAGAGACCTGATTTCTCAGGCATCGCTGCCTTGCTCAATTCAAACCATAACCCGGTTCCTTAAGAAGGAAGGCGTTCAACACCAAAGTGCTCTAAGAAAACCAAAACTGACCCCTGAATTAGCTGCTAAGAAGCTTGCATTTGCCAATCTTCATGTACGGAAGCCTCTCTCATCGTGGAAGCGTTGGATCTTTTCAGATGAATGCACAGTCGCCCGGGGGGAAGGAGAGAGGCCAAAGTAGGCATTTTGCAAACCGGTACGCCTCAAAGAGCTGCTTTCAACTTTATGACTAACTTATCTATAGAATCAGCGACTAGATCGCAAGAATGTCCAGCCAAGGGATAAGCAGACAAGGCATTCCCAGATGTTCTGGGGTGCTTTTTGCTGGAGCAGTCGCACATCCCTTGCAGCCTTGCTTGGGGACCCCGAAAGCCCCCGTGGAGGCGTCACAGGGCAACGAATACAGGCCTGCCTTGATGAGAACCTGCCTACAATAACAGAGACTAGAATGTTATTCATGCAAGATAATGCCCCAATACACATAGCTCATATAGTTCAAAATTGGCTGCTTAAATGGGCTAAAGAAAACGGTACTAAATTGGTCAACTGGCCTCCTTATAGCCCTAACCTAAACCCCATAGGAAATCTATGGAATATACTAAAAGAAGAGATAATGAAGGCATATCCAGAACTAGTTGAGATGCCTAAGAATAATGCCACAAAGCAACGGCTTTGCGAGGCAGCTATTGGGGCTTGGGAGGGCATTAATGAGGAAGTGTTACAATCACTAGTCAAATCGATGAGTAAGAGGCTTAGAGCTGTTATTGCTTCAAATGGCTGGTATAATAAATATTGATCTAAACACTAAGAAAGCTTTATCTTTAGCCATTCTAACGCTCTAAGCCTGGAATCAATTGATCCTGTTTTGGCTGTGAAATCGAGCTCTGAAGTTGTTGTGTTGGGTCAAGGGCGTGGGCAAAAAAATTGACCGGAAGATTTGGTTCCCCACTGTAAACCCCCAAAGAATTCTACATAGAATTGATTTTGATATAGAGCACTAAGCCACATTACACAGCTTTGTGTATATAATAGACTTAGATGGCTTAATTCTCTTTAGGCGCGGCTGAAATCATCGCATGATGCAGGCCTGTTGGGTACAGTACATTTCTAGACATGGTACAGTCAGCACAAATTAGTTTCGCGCCATCAGGGTTCACGAATACCATCCGGGTTCACGAATCATATCAGGATTCAGGAATACCATCAGGGTGCATGAATACTATTTGATTGGGTTATGGATTTCTACGCTATGACTTTAGATTATATAGGGTGATCTCTCGATAAGAAAAGCTCACAGCTGTTAATCGTTGTCGTTGTTCTGCTTTACCTTCCTGATTTCACTTCATTTCTACTCCGTACGTTGCATAGAGCTAGCACCTAGTTGCAATTTTCAAGATCACCACTCCAATATGTCGATGCCATACCCTAAAACCGCGCTAGACTTCTTCAATATGACAGCTCAGACTTACGAGGGGACTTCTGGTGGGTGCTCACGGGAATTAGCCGAGAAGCTGCCCGCCCTGTTGCCACATGTCACATCCGAGTCAGTTATCCTCGACAATGCCTGCGGAACTGGCGTCGTTGCTAGTGTGCTCATGCAGGGTGCTACAAACGATTCTCGCCCTAAAGTACATGCAGTAGACGGAGCGCCCAACATGATCAAAATTGCCAAAGATCGGTTAGCGTTGCTTCCTAACATTCAAGTCGCCGAGATGCCAGCCGAGGAGCTCAAATTCCCGGACAATACATTCACGCACTCTATTACGAACCTGGGTATCCTATTCTTCAACGACGCAAAGAAAGGTGCGGGGGAAATCTATCGCACCCTTTGCCAGGACGGCACTGCCATCGTCACAGGCTGGGAGGACCTAGGCTACCTTGGCGCAGTCCATGAGGTGCAGCAGGCCGTCCATCCTAACGAGGAGTTATACAAGCTACCTTTTTCTGACGAATGGCTTAATCCTGAGCATACAAAGTCCTTATTGCTAGAGGCTGGCTTTAAAAACGTTGAGCTCTCGTCTATGATAGTCCATTGGGCAGGTGATAATATGTCGGGAGTTGCTTCGAGTTTATTTAGGCTCTTTAGTGTCCCCATTTTTGACGCGTGGAACAATGACGACAAAGAAAAAGCGAAGCTTTTGCTTCCTCAAGTGCTGCAGCCCCGAGTCGAAACATTCACGGCAAGCGACGGTACTGAGAGCATGGGGGTCAAGATGAAGGCGATCATTGCAACGTGTAGAAAAGAGTGATTTATTTCATAGGTCTCATTGATCATAACCATTTTCGACGTACGGGTCTCGTTATGTATTTGTTTTTTGGTCTATTTAAGTCATTACCTATAAATTTTATATGCCTGTGCTTATTACTGCGTAAGGAGCAAATCTTGGCTCAAAAGCAAAGTATTCCCAAGGCAGGACAAATAAGGTGAAACTTCACTTGATTGCACAATAAAGTTCTTCGGCGTATGCTATACTATGAGGACTCTCAAGAACGCTTTCCTAATGTTACTTACAGTCGGTAATCCCGTAAAGCGCGAAATGAGTTGGCATGTTATTGAAAAAGTCGCTGCCCAGTCTGATTTAAGTATAAACGTCTCTTCTGTACATAATATGCCTTAGAGCCTTTGACTATGCCCCCCTATCGATGGTATCCAGACGCGCAGAATGCGAGACATGGGCGAGCACTCTTTGGCCGCCAGTTGATGCTAGATGATGATGCCACGGAAGTTGTCATTATTCTCGTTTGGCTAAAAGAGATTGATGGGTAGCGACGCGTGCTAGTTAGCTTGCTCTTTGGGCTTCGAAAACCCTGATCTACTTCTAGATGAAGTTCTGGCTTATGGAGGAATATCTGCCAATAGCTACAGGATCTTGGGCATGTTTCATGGCGTACAAAGGACCGAGGACATTGCGCGATCCGTTGAAGGCTTGACTATAATCGCCAAGGTGCCAGGAAAACTCATTGCTGATATTCAACTAGGACACTCAACGGGATCCGATATCTACCTGACTCTACCGCTAAACCCCGCAACGAGATGCAGGCGAACATCGGGAATAGTGATGAGGTGCAATTCAAAATTCCTTCCGTTGGTGTTCTCCGTTGGGAATATTATATACACTCGCCGGATGAATCATGCCAGCACAGAGATTATCTGGCCGTTCGTTTGAATAGGGTGGCCCATCGCTACACTCAATATTGCGTAACCTTGAAAAAAATACCTCTTAAATCTAATGTCTTTATTCGAGCATTCAACTTAAGCCCGGAAGCTTCAATACCGATTCCCTGCTTAACCTAGACCGAGAAATCGCTCGGAGACTACTCATAACCTGACAGATTCATATACAACAACCTTGGAAAATTAGTCATGGCGGTAGACATGGCGGTAGACGGAATAATTCCAAACGTTGATCAGTGCAGGAGGATAACTCAGCAGACAAGTGACATGCCCGCGAGGCAGCGATTATTCATTGTGGCCAAGATTCATAATTTCAACCATGAGAACCTTGATGGCCAATCACGCGGGTACTAAATTTGAGATTGATTGGTCACCACCACTCCAGAGCTCTGGAATCTTTGGTGACAATTCTGCAGCTAATGCTCACAGATTGGGGTCTCGGCGTCAGTCGTCAGCCAGCCAGCCAACACGAATAGACCAAACATCGCCTTCCAGTTTGATAAAGACATTTGATCCCCGATGGTCACGATGAAAATGTCTGCATGTGATTGTGGTTTGGTATTCACACCAGATGGCGGTAATATGATTCCTCAGAGTCAGAAAAGACTTTGAAAAAGCTGTGGCTCTTCGCAGAAATGAGGTCTCAGTGTCTCCGGGCGCTCCAACTTTGGTAGAGATTACGAGCTCTCTCCATCTGTCAGTTGGTCATCGAGAACAGAGACGCACATATGTACCCAGTAAGAGAACCTTTATGGCACCCCCTAGTCGCCCTGTGCCGCACCACAGGGCCGCACCTTGACGGTTACCACGTGCGAGCAAAGTGTGGGGAGGACATATACAAAATAAGAGACCGAGACTCTAATAAGAGGACTACTCCACCATCGCCTGCTGCCCTGCCCAAGCAACAAGAATAACCATCGTCCTTCACAAACCATTCCAAAGGCCATTTCTGTCTGTGCCTTCTAACGGCGTCGAACTTGACTATGACTACATATGACACCTTGGCAGAGAAGAATGCCAAGCACTTCAAGCTCGTCAACCCGGCTCCACTTGCGTAAAAAAAGTGAACATGGCTGACCTTTGACGTATAGTAAAGCAGCTGTCGACGCATGGCCACAGTGGGTAGTTGATCTACATCAGCAAATCGTCGACTTCCTCATCTCACCTGAAATCTCGACTTGGCTTGGTCTGCCGGCATCCAGCCACGATAGGCGGATGCTCGACTATGCTTGTGGCGACGGCGTCATTACCAAGGCTCTCATACCATATTTCTCCTCCGCCCTCGGCGTAGATGTCTCAAGCACGATGCTGAAGAAGTATCAAGCCACCGCAGCTGGGCTTGGTGTCGGTCCCGACAAAATGATGGCTGTCCGCGGCGACTTCATTGCCGAAGGTAACGGAGTTACTGATCCGCCGCTGGCTGAGGAGAAGTTATGGGACTTTGACCTGGTCGCTATTAGTATGGCTTTACACCACGTTGAGAGCCCCGAGAAAGCCCTTGAAAAACTGGCAGCTCGTTTGAATAATGGTGGCATATTGTTGGTCGTAGATTGGGCACCGATAGACGGCAGCACTCAAGCACAGAGAGAGTATGAGGACGAACTACACAAAATTGGGAAAGATCTGAAAACAATCGAGAATACGGTCAAGAAGCATGCGGCGAGTCATACAGTCAGTAGACCAGGAGGCTTTTCCGAGCAGGACATGAGGCAGCTGTTTGAAACAAACGGATACAAAGACTTCCGGTGGAAGCTCGCCGACAAGCTCTCTGCTTTGCCAATTGACAACGCCCGGGGCCAGTTGTTCTGGGCGAGAGCGAGAAAGGCTTGATATACCGCAGCTACGCGGAAGGGCAATCCCAGGCTGTTTAATTACCAAGGCTACTATTCCCAATGGGTATCAAGATGCCGGGTATTGCTTCTGTATCTTTGTATTTCTGAGAATTCTAGTCTGCTGAAAGACCCTCTCGATACTTTTTCGGGGCTACCGAATTCCTATCTACCATCAGTGTCTTAACTTCCTTTGCAATGGCTTATGTAATTAATATATATTTAATGCCTTAAATTAAAAGCTTAATATTAAGTAAAATTATTAAGCTTAAGATTTAAATATATATTAAGGTCTTAAAATCTCTTTAACTTAACTTACTTATTAATGTATATGATAAGTGTGACGATCGGGTAACTGTCTTGGGCCTGTAAGGGAATAACCGGTCGTAGTGGTTTATGTTACAGGAAGATCAGGGGCGTCGGGGCTGAGCAACGTGCAAGGAAGACTATGTCACGTCTGGTAATAGTCAATGAAGGGTAATTGAGGTAACCAAGTGTTATTGATAGCTGTCGAGCTTTCCTATCTAAAGAGTGGCTGTTACCATTGCTTATGTACTTAATGAGTGTTGCTGGATCATTGGATCATTGTCACGAGTAAGTGATCCTGGATCATCAGGCCAACTTAGTGATCCGTTCCTAATTGGTTCACATCTTAGTGGGCCGGTAGGCACGTGATTTCCCCTAGTGTTGGGTCGTGACAATAAGCATGCGGCGCAGACAAGCATGCGACGCATTAACACTGTACAGCTAAAAGTAGAAATTCTAAACTTTAAAAAATAAGCTATTTAATTAATATATAGCTAAAAACTAAGGTTTAAGTTTCTTAAGAAAAAAGTCATTATATAGTATTTTTCTTATATTTTTAAAGAGTTTATATAGCTTTTTAAATATAAAAAACCTAAAAAAAACAGTATAAATAAGCTTTTCTTAATATCTATTTTAATTAAATTATATAAAATCTATAAAAATCCTAGTATATAAATCTTTAATTAACTTAATCTATATTAAAATTTAAGCTTTATTGAGCTTAGTTTTAATTTTTAAAGAATTTCTTAAAATTGCAATTTAAGGTGGAAATTATAACAGGAGTTTCACCAGGTAGGTCAGTCAGGCGGAGGCGAATATTGGCATTCCATTCATATTAAGACTAAAGCTTAGAGAGTCTTATCTTATGGGACGCTGGCGATTTCAAGGAGAAAGCCAAGGGTAACGCTTGGGCCACCTTCGGTCCAAGATTACTCATCCCCCAGGCCTCGGGGTTACAGAAATCTTAATGCGTCGCATGCTTATCTGCGCCGCATGCTTATTATATATATTAATAAGTTCTTATTTCTTATTATTATAATATCTTTATTATAAGTTATAAATCTTATTATTAATTTTAAATATTATAATTAATTAAAATTTACTTTTAAAAGTAAGATTTAATAATAAAGATACTTAGCTTAATTGCTATCTTATAATATATTTAAATTAATAGCTATAATAATTTATAAAGCTAAATAGCCTTTCCTTAGTTTATTTTCCTCTCTTTATAAAGAGATTATTTTATCTTTCTTAATAAATTGCTTTAAAGTAAAAAAAATAAAAATAAAGATAATATTATAACAGGAGTTTCACCAGATAGGTCAGTTAGGCAGAGGCGAATGTTGGCATTCCATTCATATTAAGACTAAAGCTTAGAGAGTCTTATCTTACGGGACGCTGGCGATTTCAAGGAGAAAGCCAAGGGAAACGCTTGGGCCACCTTAGGTCCAAGATTACTCATCCCCTAGGCATCGGGGTTATAAATATAATTTTAAATTAATTAATTTAAGAGATTGATTTAAGTGAGCATAGAAAAAGCTTAATTAATTTAACTTATCTTAAATAATAAAATAAATAAATATTAATAATAAGTATTAATATAGCCCTTAGTTTTTATAATAAAGAGAACCTCCTATCCTTCTCTTAATATAATAAAGATATATTACCTTATTATTAGAATCTTAACCCTAAGTCAAGTATAACCTTAATAACCTTAACCTATAACCCTAAGTTCAAGGGGGTTTTAGCTAATTAGCATACTTACCCTAGGGAAATGCTATTATACTCCAATAGCCTAAGCATAAACCCTCAATGCCATACAATTTCGTTTAACCCCAAGTCTTATTTAAGTAGAATGGGCACCGGAATGACAACCAGGGTATTTGGGATGGTGCTGCTATGGCTTTGATAGCCAGTTCTGCTCCGCTGGGCGATTGACCACCTCTTTTGATCGTCACTTATGGGGTTCGGGCCGTGCCTAGTGCGGACC
Organism: Nectriaceae sp. PG4201; assembly: GCA_023628695.1. Taxonomy (NCBI): domain Eukaryota; kingdom Fungi; phylum Ascomycota; class Sordariomycetes; order Hypocreales; family Nectriaceae; species Nectriaceae sp. PG4201. The sequence goes on along the minus strand of JAMAKE010000129.1, from coordinate 30,199 downwards.
GGTAAAATGGGCTGCCGCGGCCCAATGCTAGAAATGGCCGGCGTCGGCCGCGGGGCATCGTCTGGCCTGAGCTCACAAGGCTGACTTGGGCTTCGCGACCAACACGGAGACGGCCGGGGCTTCTGGGAAACCTGGGCGCAGTCACTCCAATTTATCTCCCCGCCTAGGCGAAGGGTACGCAGACAGTACAAGACAAATGCCAGGGGTTGATGCCCTGTCGCCGGGCAAGCAGTCATCGCGCAGGCTTGTCTTCTAAGCGAAATGCCCGATTCGTCGTCCCGCTACCCTGGGGCCATCGAGCTTCACCAATCCCGGAACGCATGGACGGCAAGATCAGGGGTCGGGAGTCATGCCCTAAGGCTCGAAAAGGTGGACTGGACACCGTCGTTCTACCTTCGGCTTATCCTACAACCAACCGAAAACGATCACACATCGCAGACCCAAAAAAACCAGGGTGAAGAGGAGGCTGCAGGGGCGACAGCCAACAAAGTTGGTTGCGGCGGAGCAGCCGCCGCAGCTTGCGGACATTCAGCCAGCATTCCCCGCTCTCCTCCCTCGCGACTTCGCATCTTCTCAAAACTGCCACATTTCTTTGGAGAATGCGTCACGCGTAAATGTGATGATCTCCGCCGACGCGGGCTCCCTCTCCTATCGATTCTATAACGCATCGCTGATGAGGAGATTGCGAGCGAAATTTCCGCGGCTGAAACAGCATCGGACTGGCGACAATTCGCCGGAAATTGATAAACAGCAGAAGACAAGCCGCGGCCACGGCCCGCCTGGTCCTCCATTGCGCCACGACACAGACCTCCGGCCACCCTCTGAGAGCACTCCGGTTCCCTCCTTCCCGGACGGAGTCGAAGTTCTGCACGACTGCCGCGACGCCACCATCGACATCTGCTTTATCCACGGTCTGTCTGGCAATCGGGACAGCACCTGGACCGCCCATGGGCAGTCCAAACCTTGGCCCGAGACGCTCTTGCCGCTCAAGCTCAGCAGGGCTCGCATACTCACGTATGGCTACGACGCGTATATCGTGCGGAAACCGGTCGCATCGACAAATGGGCTGATCGATCATGCCGCGAACCTCTTGAATGACCTGTCGACCGACAGAGCCTGTTCCAATGCATCCTCTCGACCGCTAGTCTTTGTCGCCCATAGCCTCGGCGGCCTCGTCTGCAAGGAAGCCATTCTTCTCTCCCGAAACAACCCCGAACCACATCTCCGGGGCATATTCGACTGCACCAAGGGCATCGTCTTCCTGAGCACGCCTCACAGGGGTTCCTGGATAGCCGACTGGGCCAGGATACCAGCTTCGGCCCTTGAGATCGTCAAGTCCACCAACAAGTCGTTGTTGAGGATCTTGGAGACAGACGACAAGTACCTCCAGTCCATTCAAGATCGGTTCTGGTCTATGGTACGGGAACAGCAAAAGGCCGGCCGGGATCTCGAGGTTACATGCTTCTTTGAAGAACTGCCCTTGCCTAGGGTCGGAAAAGTCGTCTCCAAGGACTCGGCTACCCTTGAGGGTTATAACGCGATCAGCATCCACGCCAACCATAGCAACATGGTCAAGTTTAGCTCCGTGGACGATAATGGCTTCAAAAGGCTACTTGGCGAGCTGATTAGATGGGAATCGCAAATCAGGAACTCAGCTGCCAGGCAACCAAGACGACTGATGGAAGAAGCCCCGATAAAAAAGTCGGCCAACTCGTCCTTCAACAACTTTGGCCCCGGCGACCAACTCAACGCTCCTGGCGGTACCGTGAACAAGAGCATAGGCAGTGGCAACCAATATCCTGGGGCCACTTTCTCTGGGTCAGTGCAATTCGGCAAGGAGGGCTCTCGAGAGCATCTACCTCAAGATACCTAGGCAGAGGCCGATCAAGTTGGCTGCGAATCAAATTCGAGATGTATATAATATATCCCATGCCCTTGCGATTCATCATGCTGTGATTGATTCCTTTAAACCCAAAGCGGTAGAGGAACAGACTCGTCCTCAAGTCATGGTACTAACGCACAACGCCTGCTTGCACTACCTAGAAATCAAGGCCCAGCCAACGACGAGTGACATGCTGTCGAGAACCAGTCTTCCACTCCTAGTCATCTTTACTGTAGTATGAGGGCCCCTTCAACAAAGAGCAGTCCTTGTCAAGACGAATTGCTGCCAAAACTCACAGATCCAGAGAAAGTAGCCCCAGGGAAATGGTTGCCACTGCCTGTGCTCTTGTTCACGGTACCGCCAGGAGCGTTGAGTTGGTCACCAGAGCCCAAGTGCGTAAAAGAGTGGCCCGACCCCTCCTTTGGCACGGACGGCTCCATCTTTGACAACTTCTCGATCGCATTGCGCAATCCCTTAACTTGATCTTCCATTGCTGCTTTGATCGCGTCGTTCTCGGCCAGAACACAGACGTCATTCATCATGGCCATCATCAAGACCTCCACCGTCCTTCCCTTACCCTCATGTCTTACGGCTTCTTTGTAACACTCGAACCTCGAAGTCTCCGGTGCTTGGGCGACGGCGTTGAATATATTCTTGGACAGCTCTACGTTGGTGTTGCACTCCTTCACCGAGTCCATGGCGCTTTGGGGATCTCCGGCTAGGCCGCGTCCGCCCAATTGTGTTTTAGCAGTTTGGAGAGCCCGCCCGACAAGGAGCAGTCCTCGACCCGCTTCATGGAAAGCCTCACGGAGACCCTTGTCACCTTTAACAACACCGTAGTGGCGTGTGGCGGCCTCGAGAGTGGTGATTGTGGTCGAGATCAAGTCTGTGACGGTGGCTGCCATCCTTGGACGGAAGACGAGATCTGGGCTGTGAATATGCCTCGATGCTGCTATCATATAGGGCTCTTATTAGTTGTCGAGGTTTTTTCCCAAGAGTACAGGTGTTTGGAGCCTACAGGGAATATTGCGAAAAGGCGAATTCACGGAATATTTTAGAACTGACAGGATTGGGCGACGGGGAAGTCAGAGCGCTTATGTTGTTTGGCCAACCGCCCTCTGATCCTGCATCGCGACCAACAAGGCTTTCGGCGGTTGCAGCTGACCAGACGTGTGATGTGGCTGCAGGTCGGCAGCACCATATTGGCTGAGGACGTGCCTATGCTCGACAATGGTAACTGATTGGCTCATTGTGTGATAGTAGAAACAAGAGGTCAATGGCCAAAACAACCAACTTGGGCGATGCGACGAATGGGCGCAGGCCGGTGCCCAAGCCATCCTGCACATCTTTTCAGCTGGAACGGCCCAGGTACGCTGTATGGATTACGCGCACCTCGTACCCCGCCCGTCCACCCGCTGTATCGGTGGGTGCATTTGTCGTGGCTTCGAGCGGCTCATTTTCTTCCGACGCCCCAATCTGACGCCAGAGGTTTTCTTTCCTGCTTCCTAAACGTATCGAACTATTCTTTGGCTCACGAGCGAAACCTCTATATACTGTACGCGTTTTGATCTTCTCAAGACGACCTGCTATCTTTGTATCCGTCTGTGCCGTCACGTTTTCGCGAAGCCCTATTGGTGCCAGCCCCAGCCTCTTCCCCGCGGTGACTGCCAACGGGTAAACTGACGGGCTGACCTCGTCGTCCTCCCCGGTTTCTAGGTGACTCCACGTCTACTCACACATCTGCCTCCTTCTCGGCGGCGACGAAGTTTTGGTAGTCCGGTTCCGGCCACTCGTTTTCTCCTTCAGCCGGAAATACAGGCCTTGGTAAGCTCTTGGACAGATCATATTCCTGGTATAACTCGGCTCAACTCTCCGTCTCAGCCTACCTCAATTGATCTAACGTGCCTGAGACAATGGAGAGAGCCAGACGGCCTCGGGTTGATGTGTTGCAAGAGGAGACGGAACACGCTGGGCCGTCTTCCCAAGGCTCGTCCTTCAACAGTTACGGCTCTGCGAACCAATTCAACGCTCCTGACGGTACTATCAACAACAGCACAGGCCCTGGCAACCACCTCGGTGGGTCTACCTTTCAAGGGCCTGTATATTTTGGTTAGAAAAGCTGTTTTCGTGGACAGTATAGAGATTCTCAACTCACTATATCGTTTAGGCACGGATAAACAGTTTGATCCGTTACTAGAATGCTTAAAATCGCTGGCTTTTCTAGAAATGGACAGTCGGTTCAACGATATTGATATCGCCGCTAAGGGAACGTGCGAGTGGCTGCTTCGCCACGAAACGTACACGAGCTGGGCCTCTTGTGACCGAGGCCTGCTTTGGATCAAAGGAAAGCCCGGCTCTGGGAAATCGACGCTACTATGGAACGTTTTGAACCATATCACGCCAAGACTCAAAACCGGAGAGGGAGCCTTGCTTCTTAAATTCTTCTTCCACGGTCGCGGTACTGAACTCCAAAGGACGCCATTGGGCCTCTTCCGGTCACTCCTTCACCAGCTCAGCCAGGTCCCTGACGCACTGCAAGAGCTCATGGCCAATTTCCAACAACAGTGCAAAACTGTTGGCAAGCCGGGCGAAGAATGGCACTGGCATCCACGTGAGCTGCAAAGCTTCTTCGAGTCATCACTTCCAAGGGTCTTGGAGACTCGCCCAATTTGGTTATTCGTCGACGCTTTGGACGAATGTGGCGAAGAGAACGCGGTAGAGCTAGTTGAGGTGTTCAAGTCTTTGCTCCAAAGGCTCTCGCCTAGCGCCTTGAAGCAATTCCATATCTGCTTCACTTGTCGTCACTACCCGATTCTGGACCTGGATAGCGTGTTCGAAGTATGCGTAGAGGAAGAGAACTGGGAGGATGTATCGACTTTCGTGCAAGATAAGCTCTCGTCGTTTCAGAAGCGAATGTCATCCACGATTCCGAAATTGATCACAAACCGCGCCGACGGCGTTTTCTTATGGGCGTGGCTTGTAGTGAAGCAAGTTCTGGGCCTAGAGCGGAGGGGTGCCGGATTGAAGGAAATTGAGGCCGCCATCCGTTCGATCCCTCAAAAGCTCGATTCTTTATACCGCGAACTCATCCAAAACATGGGACCGGACTCTCTAAAACTCGTCCAATGGATCTGTTTTGCCACGCGGCCCTTGTCATTAGACGAATTGCGATGGGCTATGGCTATCGAGCCCGATTGCCGGCACCGGTTATTACGCGAATGCCAGACTGCAGGGGACTACCCATCCGACAACGACGGGATGAAGAGGCGAGTTCAGACGCTGAGCTGCGGTCTTGCCGAGGTCACACTAGTCACACTATCATCTGGTGACACGGATGAGGATCTATCAGAATCGGACATATCAGAATCGGACGGCAGCTCAACGTCTATTGACTCGTCAGTCAGGACGGAGGTCACGCCATCATCCCATGCGCAGGTTGTCCAGTTCATCCACCAATCCGTCAAGGACTTTTTCATCGAGAAGGGCCTATCGGCTCTGGACGAGTCCGCCAACCCCGACGCCGTAGTCGAAATGGCACACTTCCGCCTATCTAGGATTTGCATACGCTACCTAGCGATGGAGGAGATTGATCGGTCAACAAACTACGGGCGTGATAAGCTAACAATCGACTTTCCTTTCCTGCATTACACCACGACCTCGTGGGTGGCTCACATGAGGCAAAGCGATGCTGGAAGCGTCCCTCAAGAGGATCTTCTGGAATATTTCGCAGGGCCATTAAACACTCTTATGGAACGATGGGTGCATATTTATAGAAGATTGGAGGTATTTTCTCGTGACTGTCCGCTAAAAGGGACTAGTCTAATACATATTATGTCGAGGTATAGAGTGGCAAGAGTATTACGGGCTATTTTAGAAAGGGCAGACCAGGTTGGTAATTATATCAATGCCGGGGATTCGCATAGCCGGACGCCACTATCATGGGCCGGCGCGGGAGGGCACGAGGCCATCGTGCAGCTGCTCCTCGATCGGGGCGCCGACATTGAGGCGGCGGATAAGTGGGGCCGGACGCCGCTATCATGGGCCGCCGAAGATGGGCACGAGGCCATCGTGCAGCTGCTCCTCGATCAGGGCGCCCATATCGAGGCGGCGGATAAGTGGGGCCGGACGCCGCTATGGGGGGCCGCAGGAGGGCACGAGGCCATTGTGCAGCTGCTCCTCGATCGGGGCGCCCATATCGAGGCGGCGGATAAGTGGGGCCGGACGCCGCTATGGGGGGCCGCCATAGATGGGCACGAGGCCATCGTGCAGCTGCTCCTCGATCGGGGCGCCGATATTGAGGCGGCGGATAAGTGGGGCCGGACGCCGCTATGGGGGGCCGCCATAGATGGGCACGAGGCCATTGTGCAGCTGCTCCTCGATCGGGGCGCCGACATCGAGGCGGCGGATAAGTGGGGCCGGACGCCGCTATCATGGGCCGCCGAAGATGGGCACGAGGCCATTGTGCAGCTGCTCCTCAACCGGGGCGCCGACATTGAGGCGGCGGATAAGTGGGGCCGGACGCCGCTATCATGGGCCGCCGCAGGAGGGCACGAGGCCATTGTGCAGCTGCTCCTCAACCGGGGCGCCCATATCGAGGCGGCGGATAAGGAGGGCCGGACGCCGCTATGGGGGGCCGCCGCGGGAGGGCACGAGGCCATTGTGCAGCTGCTCCTCGATCGGGGCGCCTATATCGAGGCGGCGGATAAGGAGGGCCGGACGCCGCTATGGGGGGCCGCCGCGGGAGGGCACGAGGCCATTGTGCAGCTGCTGCATGTCCACATTGCTTAACCTTTGTCGACTACGTTGCGCTGACCTCCACCCCACCCTACCACCTACTTCTGGGCCTCGTTTATATACCCTACCTCTAGCTAGTAGAGCCTACTGGAAACTGCTGGAGTAATGATCATTTTGGACTTTGGAAACATTCATTAGTAATTCAAGACGATTAGTTTCTCTTAGTGTTAGTCCCATTTTGCCATTGACACATGCAGCTATCCGAGACAATAACGGAGTCAAGTTCAATTCAGTCATCCTAGCGAGATCCAAGCTATTCAAAGTCCATTGTGCGGCTAGAAGCATCGTCTGACACCTCCTCTGGCTTGTCTGCCAGCCAATCCTTCCCCATACCCTTGCAAGCTCAGCGTATGTCCACAAACCATCCCCAAACACAAGATCCTTTGCCGCCCCTAGGTAGAAAAGGAAACAAATAGTCTCCCATGCCTCCTTTTCTGGTTGCTGTAGGGCATACACGATCGGCGTCGCTCCATCCTTAACTTCAATATCGGGGTCAACCTTTGGCCCTTTCATGAACTGGTCCATCTCCTCCTTAAATCCTCGCCTTGCTGCGGCATGGAGGCTACTAATGCTCAGCGAGCAGTTCGGCCGGGCTCCATTTTCCAGAAGCATTCGAGCCAGACAACGGTGTCCGCAGTAGAGGGCGAGGGAAAGAGCGGTGACATCTTGGTCCTTCTTGTCGAGATCAGAGGCGTTTATGAGTATGGCGACGATGTCCTCTTTCTCATAAGCGGCTGCGAGGTGCATTGGAGTGGCGGAGAGGCGCGTACCATCTCGCTGATCGTCGAGAGGAAAGATGCTGAAAGGAAGGGTTACTTGCTCATCTACATTGCTGGCACATTGAAGGTTATCGATGAACTTCTGAGCCAAGTCAACAAACAACCCCTCTCGTCCGGATGACCGATGGTTGAGAAGGAAGTGCATTGAAAACGTTCTGGCAGGTTGATGAGTTCGTCTCTGGTGGTGGTGGTGGTGAAGGAGGAAGAAACTGGCGATGGAACTCGGGGGAAGAGATCACTTAAATATCCGCTACTCAGCACAGGAGGTCATCCGAGTTTCTTTGAAGAACGCCTTGCTACGACCAATGCTTCTGTAGCGACGAGATTATTAGGCAAGACCGATGGCATCGGTCCATGAGTTAGTCGGTTGGGTGCGGGCTGTTGTCACGAGCAGGAAACTAAGACCTTGACCAAGAGACTGGTTTGCCGATTGGTCAAATACGGTGACATTTTACTCATGAATAGGTTGGCTGCATGCGAGTTATGTGTTGATTTGTAAAAAAAAAGGGGCTTTGACCGCGAGAAGGCCTTGCCAGCGTCAAGTGCCACATCCAGCACTCCCGTAGGGCATGATCATTGGACATTGGCGACAGCATCGGGGCCATGTCTTGGCCGGATAGGTTCAGGTTGTTGTCACACCCCAGACAGCAAGTTGTTGACCATGAGACTGGGTTCATTGATTGGTCTACTATGAGGCCTCGTATCATCTCTTGTGTTGTAGCCACTGCAAGGCGCAACCGCGATCACTAGTCGGACGATCGTCCAATGTAATTACGGAGCAGCGATAAGTATCACATTCGTATGCAGCCTCTAACTAAGTATATGCTGTCTAAAATGGTTCTCGACCTCGTTCATCCACGAGTCATCACATGGCAGACCAGATCTAACCCTATCCTCAACAGTCGTAGAGAGATGAACATATACCCTCAGGAGGCTTGCAGGGACGTAGTCGAGGGCTGCATAAGCCAATACTTTGAGTGTAGAGTTGTCTGTCTTGCTGTGGTCTTTTCTGTTCAGTTGATTAGCCCTGACCCAACTAGGATATATGATACTACATACACAAATGTCTCGGCCACGTTTGAGTAGATTACTAATTGAAGTTTCCTGCAGATCAACGCCCACCACTAACCTTTAGTAGCTACATGAGCCCCTAAATGTGATAACTGTTGATGTGACAGCCTGACTGAATACACACGGGGGGTTGGTTTCTGTCCAGGTATAACAAGGCTGGCATTCCCATATGAATACATTAAGGGACTACCGTTTTGTAATTATAAGCCAGTTACCTTAAATCTCCTTTACCTTACAATGGTGAGTCAATCTGAGGCCGTGACCACGTGAGAAGTACATGTCATGAACCCAGATTCTGGTCGTATGTGTTGGGAAGATGTGTGCGTATTGAAGTGGGGAAAAATCCCTCAGCCCAAGTGTAAGTCGAGCCGATTCGGGATCAGCTCGAATTGTCCCCACAGTGCCTCCAAGGCATCAATCAGGACAATCATTTCCTCACTCTCGACCAGTCATTCGTGTGGTACACACAGGGGCGTCATCGACGAACTTGCATGGACAAGATCTTCGCTTCCGTTAGGGCTCTTGTCACATTCAAAAGGTATAGAAGATAGTCATAGAAGCTCTTGATTTCTATCTATCTGTTGGAATAAGGTCTGTATTTCATCGAGGGGAAAATGAAGGTCTGCAAGGCTGTAAGGTTGTTGCCGAGTAGGCAGCCTTCAAACTATGGCTGGGACTTTGGGGACCACTAGCTATGTTTTGGGGATCAGATTGTGGCTGAGATTTTGGGGCCCAGATTGTAGATGGATCAGGGAGGGGATCAGATTGTGGCTACAAATGTGGTCTTCATCACATCCCCCCGTGAGAGTTCCTGAAAGCCCCCCAAGTAAACATTTTGGGGATCAGGTTGTGGCTCAGAATCAGATTGTGGCTATGATTTGGGGATCAGACTGTGGCTGGGACTTTGGGGAGCGGTGTTTATTTAGAGTGGGGATTTTGACCCCTTTTTAAATGGAACAAGGCTGTTTTATTGAACCTTAAAATGACCCCCTAAGGATAGGTGTGTAACCGTATAACAGTTCCTAAACTTGTGATGCCTGACCTCGGCTCATGCTCAATGACAAGCCTCGCGGCAGGCGAACCACCTTATGTCGTCGAACCGCGAGAACATCACAGCCATACCCTTATCCTCCTCCACGGGCTGGGCTCCAATGGCAAAAAGTTTGGCACAGAGCTGTTGGATACCGGACTCACATCATCTGGCCACAAGCTCACAGAACTCCTTCCCAGGGCCCGCTTCATTTTTCCTACTTCCAAGCGTCGCCGCTCTACTGCATTTGGTCGATCGATGCTCACTCAGTGGTTCGACATTGCTCGCCTTGCAGATCCTTCTTATCGCAAAGAAAGACAGCTGGACGGGCTGGCTGAATCCGCTCGGGAGATCCTGGAGATTATAGCGGCTGAGCTCCAAAAGGTGCAGCCTAAAAACCTCATCATCGGAGGGCTGAGTCAGGGCTGCGCCATGTCGCTTGCAGTACTGCTGTCCTTGGAATACTCAATTGGCGGTTATATTGGTATGTGTGGCTACCTCACGTATCAAGATGACCTCGAGAGCGTTGTCAAGGACGAGGTTGATAGCGATAATCCTTTTGCGCATCCCAGCGAGGCGACTGTGGAATCTAGCGCCGTTAAGGCTCAGGCATTGGAAAGAGATCTCTTGGGTCTTAACTTCTTGGACTGCCCTTCTCAAGAGAAGACAGCATACCAGACCCCTATTTTTCTCGGTCATGGTAAGGCAGATGAGAAGGTGCCATATACATTGGGAAAAGGTGCAGCACAACTTATGCAGGATGCGGGGTATCAGGTTGAATGGAAATGCTATGAAAACCAAGGTCATTGGTATAAGATTCCCGATGAAATAGATGACATCTGCAACTTCATTGCTTTGAAGGTCGGCTGGGAAGTGGTCAAGCCCATCACTTGAGTCTAGGAGGAATTTGAATCATGCCGAGAATATCTGTCCCATCAGTATAGCACATCGTTCGAGGTCCACATGACCGCGAGCTCCTTATGAAACGGCTTTAGAATCTTATCCACAGCCTTGCTTCGGCTCCACGCACTTTCCCACTCAGGCCGTAACAAAGCCTTGCCATATTCCCAGTAAGTCGGATAGTAACCTGACATCTCCCAATCTAAGATAGCCACCACCTTGTCTCCTTGGACTAGAATGTTGCGAGGGTCAAAGTCGCCGTGCGTCAGGACAATATCATGGTCTTTCATGACGCTTAGCCAGACAGTGCATCTCCACTCAGCAAATCCATTCTCATTATCCCTCTTCATCGCTTTTACGACGCCCTCGTTGAAGTCTTGCTCAGTTTCATAGGGTCCGTACCCTTCCGGATCTTCACAAAAGTATTGGTCGTTGCATGCCGTGCCATCGATGCACCCAATGAAGTCGCCCTTGAAGCAGCGAAGCTGAGCTATATAGCCGCGAAGCTGGGAGATGACGGACTCCTGCTCCGCCTCGGTATAGTCGGCCCACGCATCTTTAAGAGTTTTTCCTTCCATATTAATCCATAATAATGACGACATGTCCCGTTTTGTCACCGCGGTAGGCATTTTGGACTTCTGGAACAGGAATTGAGGTGTTGGCACGGATGAATCTCATCGTCTCAGCTTCCGCCATGCGAGCGCATGTCTTGACGACCGTCTTTGGATCAATCCTATATACTGGTGAGAATGCTAACTTGTAGCCCTTGGCAAGTTGCTCCGGAGTGACTGTTCGCGCCATGTCTGGCTGTAGCTGGTGTTTGTGCGCAATTCAGGACAAAGCTTGATTGATCAAAAGGCGGTTCGTCAGGGTCCCGGTGGAACGGCGCCGAGATAAGATTTTAGCGGGTCCCAGCGCTTGTGATTGGTCGGCATTTACCACAACTGCTTCAACTTCCCATGTGTCCAAGTCATCGCACCATCACTGCAAAACAAATAGCTGTAATTCCTCGTTGCTTTCTAGTTAGCGTTTATCGCAATCTGTTCATAGTGTCGGATTCCGCTTTGTAGTGAGACAACAGGCAGAAATGCCATTGCCTTCGAATACACCTCACAACAGGAATCTCTGAATCAGAAGTCGCATCACGAAGCAGCCCCATCATGGCTACCCGGAAGACAAAGGGATACGAATACCAAACGTTACAGCGTTCCAAGAATGAGATCAGGCTATTAAAAGTCCTACCGGCGGATGGAAACGAAAAGCTCAAATTCATCCCCGCTTTCCACATCTTCCATGCCGCCCTTCATGAACAACCGAAGTTTGTGGCATTGTCCTATGTCTGAGGAGCTGCCACCGATCTCCGGTTGATACTCGTTGAAAATTCCGGGGTTCGAGTAAACAACAATCTATACAACGCGATGATGGTACTCAGACCGCCCAAAGAAGGCCTTGTGATCTGGGTCGATTTCCTCTGCATCAATCAGTCAGATGACGAAGAGAAAAGCTGGCAGGTTGGGCTTATGGCAGGTATCTACCGAAAGGCAAGCAAGGGCGTTGCTTGGCTTGGTCCAGAAGAGAGTGGCGACGATTCAGTAATGGATTATCTGAATTCCCTTGGAGCAAAAGCAGAGGCTTGCGGCATGGACAATGGGTTCGAGCCTTACCAAGAAGTCTGGCAAAAGCTGGCGTTACAGCCTCGGGAGTTCCGTGATTTAAGCCGATCAACTGCCATGATAAGAACACCCGCTGGCAAAACGTTCATGTTCCCCCAAGATACATTGGACAATCTTTTCTATTCTATCAGTGGCTGGCACGATCAGGATAACCTGTTGCCGATTGCTGGCATGAAGCGGTTTTTCACCCGGCCTTGGTGGGGGCGGATATGGGTTCTGCAAGAAATAACCCTTCCGGAGAACGCGGAATTCCTCTGTGGAAGCAAGAGAATTACACGACGTCGATGCAGCAGCCGCTCTTCATGCGTACTGTGCTCTACGGTCCGTCCTTACAACAAGATTTACCAACCAGCCACAATCTTTGACTGCCTATGAACTTAGAATAGTCTCGGACGTGTTCCAGCACAGACCTACTATCATGCTATCTTCCTGGAATATATATAGATACTCCAGATTCCCATTGGCAGCTCTCCTACGCGCAACGTGCATTGGCAGTATAAATCTCTATCGCCATGGGCCTCACCACTTGGAGTCAACTGATCCGCGAGACAAAATATTTGCTTTATTGGGCCTAGCAGCAGATCGAGAGGAGTTAGAAAAATTGGGTGTTTTTCCAGATTATTCGAAATCGTGCAAAGAAACATACACGACGGCCATGGTAGCTCTGCTTCAGCGGGGTCATATATCACTGCTCTCGTTCTGTCAGACACCTAAAATCCAGTCCAACCTACCATCCTGGATCCCTGATTGGTCTCGATCCGCGACAGATATGCTACAAGATGTGGAAAATGATCATGTCACCGCCTATCCCAAATTCAGCGCATCTGGAGTACAATCGGGGAGGCAACTTTACGTAGACTTCAGCGATCGTCTACGTGTAGCGGCGAGAACCTCGATTGGAGGCGTTGGATACAGCCAAGATACGGAGTTGGTAAGGGGTTGGTGATGACCGTTTTCTTGATGCTGTTATTCTTTTGGAGAATGGTATTAAGCACACTAAGGGAAGTCTTATCAAGCTTGGGCATCAGCAGCTCTTGAATAACGGGGTTGTTCAAGGTAAGGTAAAGAGCAGGACTACTAAATCGTCGATGCTGGGCTCGGAAATCATTGGGAAGAGCTTGGGGCGACTTCCATTCATTACTAGAAAGGGGCATTTGGTCCTCGGCCCATATGTCAAGCGGGGCGACTTCGTCGCACTAATAAAGGGAACCCAGGTTCCCTTTATTCTTCGGTGTCAAAGTGATGGACAATACCAGCTCATAGGCGAGACCTATGTGGATGGTATCATAGACGGAGAGGCGATAGAGAACTCTAAATGGTCTGAGGTAAATCTAGTTTAGTGATACGGCATTGTACAGGAGATTATTGTTCTCCTACCCTAGACTACACTCTATGGAACCTCCTCTTCTTGTAAGCTACGGTGATGATCCAGTTGCTCATAAAGATGTAGCAGAAAGCAATTACAATAGCCCCGACGGCGATGAGAGGTCTAAGAATCGAGAACACGGTAAACCCAGAGGACGCCGACTAGAAAGCCTTGTTCGAAGCAAGAGCGTTCGTTGCCAGGCCGACTTGCATTGCTGTCAAGACAATGGCGATGTACACGCTTGTCGAAGCCAGCCATGTGAAATTGTCCCGAAAGAAGGATCCGTACTGGTTCCAACGTGGAACATAGCCATGCAGAAATTGGCGTTGCGAGAGGCGGTAGATCATATTCAGGCGGCTCAGTCGCAGCTCGCCGTAGACGAACCGCACATCAATCTTCGAGTAGATGTGCTCAATGTCCAGTTCCCTGGCTAAAATTCTCCAGGAAGCCTACTCAAACTCCGCCGGAAGCAGGTGCTTCTCTCTCGCAATTGTGAAGTCGCTCTCGTAACGAATCAAGGCAGCATAGGAGAAGAGGAAGCCCATCGCACACTTCCAGAGCCTTCTCTCAGCATACTCTTGCAGGTTACTAAGAGTATTGACCTCCACATTTTTGCAGCAAGCATAGTTTGGCTAACAGCGGAGAAAACGAGTCTAGAAGCACGGCTCTAGCAAGAAGCGCAGGACTGGTTTGAGGAATATCCTGCCCGTTGTCCAGATGGGATGCATATCCATCTCCTCCGAGATGAAGATCTCCCGGTCGGCGAGGATCTAGTAGTGCAGTGGGCGGGGCGGGATGGGCCGACCCGCGACCCACAACCACGCGGTTATCTTGCTTAGATGCAGGTCGGATCGTCGAGTCTAGAAGCAACTAGGTCGTCGCGGTATGAGGCGGGGAGAAATTGGAGCAGCCGCTCCTCGTCGGGCTGGGATGCGTCTGGAGTCTCGCCACACCCTCCCAGGGGCGGCACGGAGAACGGAGACTGTGCCGTGACCTTGTTAGCTGCCTCGTCAGTCGAGATACATACACGGATAGGTACCTCAATCCCCTGTTGTCCTATGCCTGCGTGTTGGAGCATCTTCGGGGCTCGCCAACGCTGTGTCGCAGATCTGTCGTTCCTCTGGTCGTGACGCTTGTAGGATGGCGTTTCGGGTCTGCCGAGCTGAATGCGTGCCGCTTCGCGTTATTCGCGCTAAAGCCGCGGCCGTGACCAACTGATTGGAGATCGATTGGCTTCAGAGGCGCTGGGAACCGGTTCCCTGCTCAGCCACCTCCTGTCAGCCTTGCGGGCAGTGATCCAACGTACTCCCTCATGAAGATCTAGATCTCGCGTTTCGCAACTGGAAGGCACCTCATAGACCAATACTTATACACAGCACCTCGCTTCGCTCCCTTGTCATACAACCAGCGCTCCTCAACTTGCTGATATCGTCAGGATTACCCCGCATCTGGGTTCACGGACCACCGACAGAATCCACGCACGCACGATCGGCCATTGGGAATGGATCTGCCCATTTCTACTCAACTTGTTTCCCTAGTTGTCGTCGCCATTCTTGCCCATCTATGGCTCAGAGATCGGGCCTCAGAAGGGTCACCGTCGGACAAGGGACTCGTGAGTGCAGACCAGATCGCCCGGGGAGACGAGCTGGCATGCTGACACTTATCCAGACTCTTCAGAATCGGCCGCCGTTCGAAGTTCTATATCCTGGCCCGAACGATGAATCCAATGGATCAGCCGAAGTGGAGTAGGTTTTTGGAGACACCCCATGCACTAGAGTCCATCTAATGGTAGATTGGTAGCATCATTGCTGTGCACGGTCTCGGCTCTAACGTTGATTGGTCATGGACCTGGCGGGACAAGACTAGGCCTGGCTCATCTGTGAACTGGCTCAAAGATCCGCACATGCTGCCTGCGGTCGTCCCGAATACGAGGATCATAATCTACAACTACGACTCGAGATGGCACTCGAGTGCTCCGAAGACCCGGCTTCAGCTCTGCGGCGAGGACCTCGTCCGCAACCTGCATATATTTCGTGACGGCATGCGAGACCGTCCAGTTGTTTTCATCGGGCATAGCCTTGGTGGTCTCGTTATCCAGCATGTGAGTTTTCACTAGGATTTTACCGCGTCCTCTGCTAGTGCTGACCGAGTATTTTGAACAGGGTCTCCTATTTGCGAATCGGGAGGACGAATTTCGGTATCTCCCTACACGTACCGTCGGCTTGGTTGCTCTAGGGACACCCTTTAGGGGCACAAAGATGCACACCATAGTCAATATCGCTGCGAGGCTCATGCACTGGGCCGGCTCTCACCGCGGCATCATCCAGGACTTGAGTTACGACGATCAGACCTTGAGGGACAAGCTCCAGGAGTTCTGCCGGCTGCAACAGTCGATATCGATACCGGTTTGCTGTTTTTTTGAGCTCTATGAAACCGATTATGGAAAGCGGTTTGGGCTTCCGGGAGTGTTTCGAGGAATGGTATACACCCAGGCCATAAGGGGTTGTTGATAGGCGTCTAACGAAGCTGCAGGTTGTCCCGGAGGGATCCGCTTGTGTCCCTAACTTGGAGGGTCGCTCGCTCCAGACCGACCACTTGAAGTTGAACAAGTTTTGTGGTCCACAAGACCGGTCTTTCTTAACGGTCTCCGAATACATCTCGAAGATGTGCAGCACATGGAGGAATGTATTGGAGCTTCGGACGAACCGTAAGTCAACTGCACGATATTATACAGCGGTGCTGATGGCTTTCAGTCTCCCGTAATCTTTGGATGGTACCCTTTGGGCGGAACGAAGACTTCGTCGGACGCGAGGAGATTCTGAGCCACTTGATCCAGAGGATCCCACCTATGGCCCGCAAGGATGACTGCCAGAGGACCGCCCTCGAGGGCCTTGGCGGAGTCGGCAAAACTCAGATCGCACTCGAGGTTGCCTTCCGTGTCCGTGACAAACACCCGCACTGCTCTGTCTTCTGGGTCCCCGCCGTCGATGCGACCACCTTCGAGAATACCTACCGCGAGATCGGCCGACTGCTCCGGGTGACAGGAATTGACGAGGACAAGGTAGATATCAAGACCCTTGTTCAGGCTGCCCTTAGCCATGAAGATGCCGGCCAGTGGCTCCTGATCATCGATAATGCCGATGATATGGAGCTCCTATTTGGGCCGATAAGGCTCTCCGATTATCTTCCGTTTAGCAGGAGCGGTTCCATCTTATTCACGACGCGGACACATGAGGTTGCAGTGCGACTAGATGTTCACCGGAGGAGCATCATTGAGATAACTAAGATGAGCAGAGAAGAAGCTATAGAGATGTTGCAGGCGCAACTAAAAGAAAGTCAAATATGGGATATAGTAAGCATAAATAGGCTGCTTAACTTCCTTGGTGATCTTCCATTAGCCATCAAGCAGGCATCGGCATATATGGCTAGGACAGGAATGACGACAATAAGCTATCTCGACTATTGCCAGTCGAGTGACAAGGTATTAGTTAATCTGCTTAGCAGAGACTTTGAGGACCGTGACCGATACAAGAGCATTAAGAACCCGATTGCAACTACTTGGCTTATCTCGTTTAAGCATATCTCAAGAGATAGTCCCCGAGCTGAGGAGTATCTGAGGTTTATATGTTTCCTGGCGGAGAGAGATATTCCTATGTCTCTGCTGCCGCTAATAGATAGTAAGCTAGAGGCGGATGAGGCAATTGGCATACTTAAGGCATATGCATTCATCACGGAGCGGGAAGAGGGAAAGTCCTTCGATATACATCGACTCGTCCGGCTAGCGATGCGGAACTGGCTGGGCGAAGAGGGATAGGCAAGGAGGAGCTACATATTGGTGATATAAAGACTTTAGAAAATGTTTCTATCCCCGAAGCATGAGAATCGAGAAACGTGGATGAAGTATATGCTACACGCGCAGAGTGCATTAGGGTGTAGAGAGGAATGCAATGATAAGGAAGCTAAATTAGAGCTTCTTTTTAACGTTGCAGGGGGCTTTTCTATAGTAGGGAATTATCAAGAGGCAGAGAAGATATATCGATAGACGCTGGAGCTGAAGGAGAAGGTGCTTGGCAAGGAGCATTTATCTATACTTGATAGCATGAATAACCTAGCACTCATGCTTGACAGTCAAGGGAAGTATAAGGAGGCAGAGCAGATGCATCGATAGACGCTAGAGCTGAAAGAGAAGGTGCTTGGCAAGGAGCATCTATCCACACTTATAAGCATAAATAACTTAATACTTATGCTTGATAGTCAAGGGAAGTATAAGGAGGCAGAGCAGATGCATCGACAGACACTAGAGCTAAAGGAGAAGGTGCTTAGCAAGGAGCATCCATCTATACTTAGCAGTATAAATAACCTAGCACTCGTGCTTAATAGTCAAGGGAGGTATAAGGAGGCAGAGCAGATGCATCGACAGACGCTGGAGCTGAAGCAGAAGGTGCTTGGCAAGGAGCATCTATCTACACTTAAGAGCATAAACAACCTAGCACTTGTGCTTGATAGTCAGGGGAAGTATAAGGAGGCAGAGTAGATGCATCGACAGACGCTGGAGCTAAAGGAGAAGGTGCTTGGCAAGGAGCATCTGTCTATACTTATGAGCATGAATAACTTGGCACTTGTGCTTAGAAGCCAGGGGAAGTACGAGGAGGCAGAGCAGATGCATCGACAGACACTAGAGCTAAAGGAGAAGGTGCTTGGCAAGGAGCATCCGTCCACACTTAGCAGCATGAACAACCTAGCACTCGTGCTTAGAAGCCAGGGGAAGTACAAGGAGGCAGAGCAGATACATCGACAGACGTTGGAGCTGAGGGAGAAGGTACTTGGCAAGGAGCATCTATCTACACTTGATGGCATGAATAACCTAGCACTTGTGCTTAATAGTGAAGGGAAGTATGAGGAGGCAGAGCAGATACATCGACAGACGCTGGGGCTGAGGAGACAGGTGCTTGGCAAGGAGCATCCCGACACACTTGACAGCATGAATAACCTGGCAGAGGCTCTTCGGCATCAGGGGAAGTATGAGGAGGCAGAGCAGATGCATCAGCAGACGCTGGAGCTGAAGGAGGAAAAAAGAGAGAGCGAGAGATGTATTTAACGCCAAAGGGAGCGCGAGGCACTCCAGCTTCCCAGGGGGGCATGTGGCGCGCAGGAGACTATCTAACAGCTGAAGTAAGTCATAGGATATGCTGCATATCTGGCCTAGTGGCTGAGTTGACGGAGAATAGTAGTAGTAGCAGTATATTTAACGCCAGGGGAGCAGGAGGTGCTCCAGACCTCCCAGGGGGGGTATATGGCGTGCGAGAGTCTACCTAGCTTTTCCAGTTATTAGTATATACGAGGCAGTATGCCTTCTTGAGATACTAGGTCGACCGTAGCCTACATCTTTTCCATCCCTACTGTGCCGTAGTCTACCAGCCGCCTTCAAACACTAGATATCTCGCAAATCAAGCCTCCTCATTGGAAAACCCTCCAGGGATAAAAAACCAACAAGTAGAAGCGGCAGAAAGTTCAAGTATGTCTCCCTCCTCCTTTCGAGAGATCCGTAACTCCAGCCTGTTATTCACTGCTAGATCCTTTCTCGATCTCAGGTCCCTATTCCCGCGGTGTTGCAGTTCGTCTTGAGGTTTCCCGTTATTGACTTCGGTGCTCTCTCGTAGACTATTGATAAAGGGTCTAGCTTGGCCGAAGGGCCAAAGGCTAGGCCGCTGTCGAAGATCGTAGTAAGGTCGTGAGATCCTTAAAAGCCCGTGAGCCCGCTAGGCTCTACAGCTGTACGGGCACAGCAGTGTCTGTGATGCAGGTAGAGTCCAGCGCCTTCCCAGGCTGCTCTGCAAGCTCGCGAAAGAGCAGCCTCGCTCGTAGATGCATCGAAAGGGCAAAACTTTCCTCTGTTAGAGCGGAGATGGGTCGTGACGGAGGTTTCTATGCATTGTGTCGTAGCAATACTCAGCGCGCTGACCCCTGCCCTAACAGCCGGCTAACAGCCAGTGCCAGGAAAAGTTCTAATTGAGGGGAATGTGAGTTGACGGAGAGGTGCTTGACAGGGAGCATTCCTCCACACTGATCAGCATGAATAACCTGGCACTCGTGCCTAACAGGCCAGGGCGTTCGTCGGATAAATAAAATTCATGCGCTCTCTGTATGAATTCTCATGTCGTGGCTCCCATCCTCCATGGCATTCGACGAGACTGTTCTTAGAAGATCAATCGCCTGGCCTATCTTTGTGGCATCTGACTTGAGCACACGTCATGATCATCCTTTTTGTAATGACTGCGTTCGCCCACTACGGTTTGGATACATCTATTCAATGACACAGAAGAATTTAGTCTCCCAGTTACATCGTTTCTGATTGATGGATGACTGAAGAAGCTATCATGAGCAGGTCAATCGCTCTCGCGATTCTTGAGCTTTGTGCAGTAATGTACTTGGAGGGCCCCGATAGACCGGCGTTGATGTCTGTCACTGAAACGCCGATATATCTCGGACCACGCTAGCTTCTCGCTTCCTTCCTTCAACTTAATGATATATGCATGTTCTTCGAGAGTGAAAGAGGACCTTTTAGCTGAAGGTCGCTTGGGCTTACCATTCACCTTCGTTGTAGGTATATCGCCTTGATTCTGGTCAAAACCACCTGCATGCCCTTGTTTTATATATGAGTTCCAGTTGAACTGCAGCTGAAAGGTCGCAACTCCGTTCTCGGTAATCCGCTTTAGCGACACGTTTTCGAGTGCCCATTCTTCAAACCTGGCGAGAACCATGCTGACCTCTGTTTCATCAGACGCAGCCTCCGATGAGAGGGGGCTTGGGATGGCTCTAGCCCGAGTAGATTTTCTCGTACAGGATAGCTAAGCGGCAGTTCTAGATCCAGCGAAAGGTCTTCCGCGGCGAGGGCGTCCCGTACGTCCCGTACCCATGGCAGCAATAGGCATCGAATGCATTGGGGATTGCTCTTCGCTGTCTATATCTTCGTCACTTGAAAAACTTCCCTTAGATTCCGCCGAAGAGGGATTGTACTTTATTTTAGGCCTTACATAAAGTTTCTCTTTTGAAATTCCTCCTAGAGACTAGGTATTTAGCTCCAATTTTTAGCTACCACTTAAACTCTCACCTTATGCGAGGAATATCGCTAGAAAGTCAGATTGAGATGAAACTTAGCTCACAGCTAATTTTAGGAGATTTGTGAGAGGAACCGAGGCTTATTAGGAGATACAAAGAGCTAAGATATCCTTATACTTTAGGTTACTGCTGGCTTCTGAGCTATAGCTACATTGGCGCGGTAATAAGCATGCACCTTAAGGCCGCGCAGCTCCCTACGCAGATGGGCAGCGTACATAGCGATATCTTCCGGAGACCAGCCTAACTGGGCAGCTGAGAATCCGACTGTCCCCTCAATGTCATTCTCAATAGCAGCTTTTGTGTACTGGCCAATTTCTCTTAGCTTTGGGTCCTTGGCCCATCCGGAGGTCGGGAGCTGGTGATTAGTTGTGTCAGCTTGACTTTCGCAAGCCCTTGGTCGACCAAAGACAAGAGGATTAAGGGAAAACTTGCCTTGACAGGTGTTTCCTGGATGTTCACAAAGCCCGCCTCTTCGAGTGACTTCCTTTGCAATTCGTCACGGACCACGGTGAAGGAGGCGCTAGAGCCCAGCTTCTTCGCACCCTCGCGGAAGATGATACCCCACTGGGCTGAGGCCGACGTCTCGGTAACAGTGCCGTCGTCTGACTCGAAGAAGCCGTTGCACTCGAAGGACTCGATCCAGCCACCCGGCTTGAGGGCCTTGTACGCTTGCTTGAACAGTGCCGTCCAGTCCGTTACGCAGCCGATGAGCCACCGCATATGTACATAGTCAAGCGATCCATCCGCAAATGTCCACTCTTGCAGAAAGTCATCGATCTGGCTGTAGAGGAGTTAGATATTAGTTGTTGCGGTATTGTATTGGAAAAAAAAAAAAAAAAAAAAAAAAGGGTCTGCGAGGCAGTCCTTACAAGTGCACATTGGGCGGAACCCAACTTGGTTGAATGGGTGACAGGTCGGTGCCGATGACCTCGGTCTCGGGGTACTGATCGCCAAAATCGCTATGGGAGGTCAAAGTTCAGCCTGCGTTTTATTGCGAGGACGTCCATAAAAAGAAGGGCGGGAGGCCTACATGGCCCAGATACCCGTTCCAGTTCCAATGTCCACCGCTTTCTGGATCGCCTGTTAGAATTTGTTTGAGCCGGCAACTTCGCCCAACCTACCTCGATATGATCTGGTAAGGGAGCCAAGTGGAGCTTCCCGTCCTGGGCGAGCGTAAAAGTGTGGTGCCTAGCGCCATATTAGTATTGATCGACCTCGGTGCCATGGTCTTACTGTATGTCTAGAGTCTCATTCTGTCGGTCGTCGTTCGCGCCCCTTTTCCATACCTCAGCTCTCATATCCATATAAACCCTCCCCTCATACCCCACCTACCAGTACTCATTACTTCCACGGTCGCTATGGTAGGTCCGCCCATTGATTGTCCTGTACTCTAGGATGCTTGCTGAGATGGATGCCGTCGAGCTGGCCGCATCGTCGCCCAGCGCCGAGTCGGTATCGTCCTATAGCAACGACGGTCAGCTTATATTGGGCCCGAACGAGGGTTAGAGCACCTCAGGGAGTGGCTGCTCGGTCCAGTGCTGTGGCGGCTGGAGCTGGCCATCGAAGGCCGCGGGCGTCGCAGGAGCTTCTGGCTCTAACCCGGTTCGCGCTTCTGACTTAGGTTGTGGTTCCGACATTCTTGGTGGCTCTAAGAGTCGGGCAAGCTAGGAAGTGAAAGCACACGGTTATAAAATAGCGCAAGAAGGAGATCAAGCGGGGTTCGCTTCAATTACCCCTGCTAATGGCCCCGTAAGCGAGCGAGAATTCCATTGGATTAGGACCCTGTATTACAAAACCTCTGATAGATCGATATCCTGACCTTAGTGAAGCCCCCGACCAAAGAATGGCTGAATGGCTGGCGGCATTCAGCTCGCCCACCCCACCTTTCCTCCTGTCCTCGCGACTTCGTATTCTCTCGCACAGCTGTCATTTTGCTTCGAGACGATGAGGTTTAGCAGCTACCTTGTTAATCACCAGCATGATTATCTACACATGGTCTGGGCTCGCCTTCTTAGCTGATTCGATAGCGCACTCGACACGATGGTTAGACTTCTACCGTGGCGAAAGAAGCGCAAGGCTGCGCACAATCCGCCTCAAGAAACGAGCCGCGACCCGACTCTGCCCAATTCGCAATCACACCCCGACACAGACTCCGGCCCGCCCGAGATGCCCCCGGTCCCCTCTTTCCCGGACGGAGTGAAAGTTCTGCACGACTGCCCCAATGCCACGGTCGACGTCTGCTTTGTCCACGGTCTGACCGGGGATCGGGAGAGCACCTGGACCGCCTACGGGCAATCCACGCCTTGGCCAAAAGCCTTTCTCCCGTCGGAGCTCAATAGTGCTCGCATAATTGCGTATGGCTACGACGCATATATAATGCGAAAATGGGTCGCATCGTCAAATCGGCTGATCGACCATGCTATGAACCTTCTAACGAACTTGACGACAAATAGAGCACGCTATAATGCGTCGTCTCGTCCCCTCATCTTTGTTGCCCATAGCCTAGGTGGTCTTGTTTGTAAGGAGGCTATTCTACTCTCACGAAATCACCCCGAAACCCATCTTCGCGGCATCTTTTATTGCATCAAAGGCATTATATTTATGGGCACCCCTCACAAGGGAGCTTGGATGGCGAATTGGGCCAAGATACCGGCTTCGGCTGTTGGCCTTGTCAAGTCCACCAATAAGTCGCTCTTAGAAATGTTAGAGACAAACAATCAATATCTAGAGTCAATTCAATCCAGGTTCTTGGCAATGTTGCGACAACAGCGTGAGGGCGGCAGGCCCCTCGAGGTCACATGCTTCTTAGAAGAACTGCCTCTGCCTATGGCCGGGCAAGTGGTGTCTAAGGAATCCGCCATTCTGGACGGTTATACTTCCATCACTATCCATGCCAACCACAGAGACATGGTCAAGTTTGTCTCCGCGGAAGATAATGGATTCGAGATGTTGCTGGGAGAGCTGATCAGATGGGAGTCACAAATCAGTAAGCAAAATGCGGCTTCTATGGTAGACGAGGCAGGTCGCGAGGCTGGCCGAGAGACGGTGGCGAGAGGTAGGCACGAGGAGCAGAGCACGAGCGACCAACACCCTCCACCTAAGGGAGGACTGACCTTTCGCGTACGTGGTGTGCCCCTCGACTGGGACGTTAATGGACTGCAATCGTTTCTAGCAGACCAAGACGACTCTGCTGGCCCGATCGTCCGGTCCCTGGCTGACGAGATCCATGGCCGCTCGCGTACAGCCACGGTCTCCTTTCGGAACGTCCCCCGCCAGCTGCAGACGCCCCAGGCCGGACACTCCTGGCAGATCTCCCTTCCTAAAGCTTCGAATCAGTCCGCCCGCCCGCAAAGCCTTACGCTTGACGATGGCTTTCTCGGCATCACCACTTTCTCTGCTCCTCCCTCGCGAGATCGGAAGGTCGAGTAAGTAGCCCGGCTTGTGTTTCAACTGTGTATTAATCCGTCTAGTATTATCGCGATTTCCGGCCTCGGTGGACATGCATTCGGATCGTTCAAAGAGAGGGGCGGAGAGCACATGTGGTTACGAGACGCACTCCCTCACAACATCACTGGGGAAGGCGACGATAATCCGCTCGCACGCGTGATGGTGTTTGGCTACGAGTCGAGTGTTCCGCAGAGTGAAAGTATACAGAACCTAGAAGACCTTGGGACGTCTTTTCACAGTAGCCTTCTGGCA
Organism: Nectriaceae sp. PG4201; assembly: GCA_023628695.1. NCBI lineage: Eukaryota > Fungi > Ascomycota > Sordariomycetes > Hypocreales > Nectriaceae > Nectriaceae sp. PG4201. The sequence continues at coordinate 5,886 of JAMAKE010000129.1, read as the reverse complement.
TTGGCTTCTACTGCGAAACTACGGCCGATCATATTTATCGCCCATAGTTTGGGTGGATTAATCGTCAAGCAGGTAGGTCCATTTAGAAGATCCGATGTCCAGTATTCTCACGAGGCGGTAGACTCTCATATCATTATCAAAGTCAGGGCACGAAGATGACCAGAAACTCGTTCAGGCAGTGTATGGAATCGTCTTTTTCGGTGTTCCGCATGACGGCATGGACATCAGTTCACTCATCCCGATGGTAGGGGACGGGCCGAACCGATCCCTCCTTGAGTCCATCGGAAGTATAAATTCACAGATTCTTAGCCTACAGCAGCGAGAATTTCACAAGGCTTTGGGAAGCAAAGGCGAGTCCGAGGTTGTTTGTTTCTACGAAACCGTCAAGTCGCCGACGGCCATGCAGGTATGTCTCCATCCATTATCTGTAGACTAGCTGTACTGATATACAGCAGGACGAGAGGGGCAAGTGGCAAATGACAGGACCAGCGGCAGTCCTAGTGACCAAGTCGTCAGCTACTCACTGCCGGCCATGGGAGGACGGACCAGAGCATATCTGCGCTGTCAACCGCACCCACTCAGAAATGGTCAAGTTTGGGCCGGAAGACCACGAATACGAGAAGGCTCTTTTACGAATTAAAGGCCTTGTTCGAGGGGCACTTACGGCGCGGAGTCAGAGTGAGGGCTCCAGCGCAAAGGGTATGTGAACTCTACTTCGAGCAGATTATTTATCCAGGCCTAAGAATTAATGATCCTCAAGCCTCGTTCCATGACGAGTCCCTTGACTCCTCTGAACTTCAAAGTCCACCCGAAACTTTGCCAAAGCCGTCTCAGGATTGCCTAAGATCGCTGGCCTTTCCACAAATGCTGAATCGCTCCGGCGAGGCTCCAATTTCAAATGCCAGTGTGCCATCATCATTATCTTCCCGGGATCCAGCAGCAACGTCGCAACCACAGCCTAGTCCAAGCCTGCTACCTCCGCAGACCATCATCCGCGAGACTAGCCCTATCAGCACTATTTTTCCTGGCAAGCAGACACAGGGCTTGCACGTTGTTCACGCCCCTCCGACTCCGGATCCCCAGAAAGTCGAAGAAAAGTGTCCCAAGGTGTGCGATCGTGTTGGTCCACAAGAGGAGATGCGTCTGGAATGTCTCAAGTCGCTATCTTTTCCAGATATGTACTCACGCATCGACAGCATTCGGAACCCCGCAGAAAAAACCTGTCGCTGGTTCTTGCGCCATAGCGTATATCGTTCCTGGGAGAACCATGGACGAGGAATTTTGTGGCTGCTGGGGCACCCAGGGACGGGGAAAAGCACGCTCATGAAATACGCCATTCAAAATTCAGCGGCCAAGAGAGAAGCAGCAGGTGGTCCAGAGTCTCACACATTGTCCTTTTTCTTCTACGGCCTCGGTGATCCGCTTCAACGCATGCCTGAGGGTCTTCTGCGTTCGCTTTTGAATCAGTTGCTCCTGAAATGTTCCGGCGCCGTTGATAGGCTGCTCCAAACATTCGAACAGCGACGCGAGTCTGGAGTTGACAGGTGGAAATGGCACGCTGACGATCTTCTGACGTTCTTCGAGGAAGCCCTTTCCAACGTACTGAATACTGCCGACGTCCGCATTTTCATCGACGCTTTGGACGAGTGCAGAGGCGGAACTGAAGGGGAAGATGAGACGGATGAAATTCGAGACTTGATTCAACATTTTTATCGACTGGATGCTAAGTTTCGCAATGCAAAGAACCGATTTAGTGTGTGCTTTTCTTGCAGGCATTATCCCAATCTCGCGCGCGCGAAAGACGACAATTGCATTGTTACAGAAAGGGAGAACGGAAAAGACATCAGGTCTTACCTGCGTCAGGAGTTGTCCTGGAGCATGGATGACAGTGATATAAATCTTTTTGAGACGCTCCAGAAGGCCATCGGAGACCCTGCCAATGGCAGTTTTCAGTGGGTGAAGCTAGTGACGTCTAAAGCAGTCAAACTGTATAAGTCCGGCAGGAGTTCAGCGCAGATTACCGCCGAGATTCGAGCTCTCCCGCAGAATCTCTCGGCTCTCTATGGCAATATACTTTCGTCCATTCCAGAGGAAGATCAAGAGACGTCGCTTAAGCTCTTCCAGTGGATCTGCTTCGCGCAGACCCCTCTATCAATCGAAGAGCTTCGGCTGGCCCTGAACATCACTGTTGAAGAGAAATATGTTTCGATACAGGATCTTGAGTCACTGCCATCATTTATATCGACCAACAATCAGATGAACCGAATCCTTTTGACTCTTACTGGAGGTCTTGCAGAGTTGAGACGGCCAGCGGAACGCGAGTTGGGCAGTGATATCCAAGACGAGTCGACGGACTCCGAGGCTTCAGAAATTTCTTCCATACCAGACAATTCGGACTTCGCTTTCCGCGAAGATGTGCCTGATGAGCCACAAGACATTCCCGTTAGACTCAGAGAAACTGCTTCTAGTGATCGGAAATCGACATTCGAGTCCGAGAGACACACTTTAGATTTAGACTCTTCTGGCTCTGTTGTGTCCATAATATCAAGTTCGAACGCTGATGGCGGTACCCAACTACCTAAAATATTTCTGATTCACCAGTCGGTCAGGGACTATATGCTTCGAAGAGGGTTCAGAACTCTAGACCCGGGCCTGGCTACAACAGAAATGGCCCTATACCGCGGTCATATACGTCTGCTATCCAGTTGCCTATGGTTCATGACAGCTAAAGATGTTCTGGATAGCTGGGAGTCGCTCGTCTCCACTTACTCTACGGCCTTGAGCAACGTTTCAATTCGATGTTTTGTCGATTTGCTGAACTCTTCGGCCTTCCAGAGTCTTGTACAGAAGACTCAAGAAGCGATGCGTACGCGGACCGGTGAATTGGACTTCGCAGCATTGCAGGCGGTGTATAAGGATTCGGATAATGAAGACCGATATTCTTTGCATGATCAAATATGGAAAAATGGTGGCCCGCCGCTCACGTCATACTTGAAATCCGCCCCAGAACTTAATTCATGTGACCTATCTGACCATTCGGAACCGAGGATAATCGCGGCTCTCGACAAGATCATTATCTGCGACTTGAACATGCTGAATCTGTCGCATCAGCCTTACTACAGCATATTCAATTATTGCAGGAAATATTGGTCGGAACATGCTTCTGCTATTCTCGCTACTGGGATCGAATACTCGCTTGATGCAACATTGACCATGTTCTTCAACCGGACGACCAGGTCTATCATAAATTTCTTGGTGATGAATGGCAACTTGCAGCACAGCGCAGCGAAGCAGGACAAGCCGACAGTGCTAGCTGGACTTCTCACCAACAGCGCTGGGAAGCTCCACCCAGACGCAAAGGATGTGTATGGTCAAACGGCTCTACACGTTGCAGCGTCCGCTGGAAGTATTGAGATTGTGAAGTTCTTGCTCGATCTCGGGGTTGATGTCGGCGAGCCAGACGAAGCGGGGGCGACACCGTCGGCTGATGCGGTACGGCTAGGCAAGGATGATGTTGCCGATCTTCTCCTTCAACGGGGAGCAGCGGCGGATCTCGCTGACGAGGACGAGGCCGTCGTCAAGCTGCTGCTCGACACGGGCAAGGTCGATGTTGATTCGAAGGACAGCGAGTATGGCCGGACGCCGCTGTCGTGGGCCGCCGAGAACGGGCACGAGGCGGTCGTCAAGCTGCTGCTCGACACGGGCAAGGCCGATGTCGATTCGAAGGATAGCGAGTATGGCCAGACGCCGCTGTCGTGGGCCGCCGAGAACGGGCACGAGGCGGTCGTCAAGCTGCTGCTCGACACGGGCAAGGCCGATGTCGATTCGAAGGATAGCGAGTATGGCCAGACGCCGCTGTCGTGGGCCGCCGAGAACGGGCACGAGGCAGTTGTCAAGCTGCTGCTCGACATGGACCGAGTCGACCCGGACTCCAAGGACAAAGATGGACGGACGCCGTTATCATGGGCGGTGACATGGAACGGGAGCGAGGCGGTCGTCAAGCTGCTGCTCGACATGGACCGAGTCGACCCGGACTCCAAGGACAAAGATGGACGGACGCCGTTATCATGGGCGGTGGCATGGAACGGGAGCGAGGCGGCCGTCAAGCTGCTTCTTGACACCGGCCGAGTTGACCCAAGGTCCGAGGACAAAGATGGGTGGACGCCGCTGTCGAGGGCCTCCACGGAAGGGAGCATCGCGAAAGTCAAGCTGCTGCTCGACGTACTGAGTCAACCCAGAGTCCAAGGATAAAGATGGACGGATGCCGCTGTCGAGGGCGGCAGAGAACGGTTGCGGGGCGGTCGTCAAGCTGCTGCTTGGCACTGGCCGAGTCGGGCCTGACTTGAAGGACAATGGCCGATGCATTGAATGACCTGGCTGGTTATCACTTGTTCTAGGATATGCAACTGGTCGTGTGTTATTCTTCAAATTCCCGAACCTTTTAGAAGGATACGTTTTAGAGGATGCAAAGGCAAAGAATCAGTGTATGAGGAAGCTGAAAAATGATCTTTGACGCGGTGGAAATGAGATAGATGCCTTGAGGAACGAAGAGATGAAAAGGCTCTTAGAGTATCAGATCAAACTATATATAGGTCGCACTTTATCTAGAGGAGGTATCCGCTATAGCTGCTATTGGGGCTTCCTTGGCCTAGAGTAGAGAGAACATATTAAGAAATATTAAAATAATAGCTTAAGATACTTATTATAAGATATAACTTAGAGATAAGAAGTATAATAAATAAAGAGATTGCTTAAATATATATTAATATATATAATAAGTATATGCATTAAATAAATATAATGTCTATAATAAGCATACGCACCAGACAAGCATACGCACCAAAAATCCCTCAATCTCTCTTCTTTCTCTTTAATTAAATAATTCTTAACTACTAAGTATGCCATAATTAAACCAAGAGGCAAATATCCTTCTTGCCCTTTAAGCCCTCTAAAGAGACCCAACTTTAAGCCTCCAGCGCGCTGCAAAGGCCTACTAAGTCAGTTACTATACCATATAGCGCCGATCAAATGGTATACCTTCTCGAGCTGCTTGGGTCCCTAAACAACGGAAGCTATTTAACTTAGAAGAGCAGGCAATTGTCAAGTATATCCTTGACTTAGATTCTTAAGGGTTTCCTTTGCGCTTACTTGCTATTAAAGAAATAATAAATTAATTACTTGCTTAATGAGAGATATAATTTATTAATTAATATTAAGCTTATAACTTTATTAAGTAATAATTATAGCTTTAAATATATATATTTTATAAGTATAATTATAAGAGAGCTTAATATAAAGATTTAGCTTTTATTTATTAATAGTTCTTATTTATAAAGAATATAATAATTAAATATAATATTAAATTGTCACGACCTAACATAGGAAGAGGTCACGTGCCTACGGACCCACTAGAACCAACAGCCAATTAGGGTTGGATCACCAAGCCTCCCTAATGATCCTGGATCACCTACTCTTGATGATGATCCAGTGATCCAACAACACCCATTGAGTATATAGGCAACGGTGACAACCACCCTCTAGATAGGATAGCTCTGCAGCTATCAACTTAAACTTGGTTACCTCAATTGCCCTTCATTGACTATTACTAGACATGACATAGACCTCCTTGCGCGTTGCTCACTTGAACGCCCCTGATCTTCCTATAGCATAAACCCGCACAACCGGTTTATCCCTTACAGGCCTAAGATGGTTACCCGATCGTTATATAAATTAAATAATTTATATAACTTTAATAAGATAAGTTTCCTTATAAGTATTATTAAAAGTAAAATAATTATAATAAATATATAAAGGCAAGGAAACTTAAAATTAATTTAACTTAAAAGCTATAAATAAGTTATAATTATTTAAGCTATTAATATAAAA
>JAMAKE010000128.1:0-50096 GCA_023628695.1 Nectriaceae sp. PG4201 | reverse complement strand
GCCTTAATAATAAAGGCAAGGTTAAAAGTATAAATATATATTCTATTAGCTATTATTTCTTTAAGAAGGTTTAAGGTCTTTTATATATATACTTAGAATAGAAGCTTAATATCTTTAAGAGATAGTTCAATAGGCAAGGTTATAGCCTTAAGGGGCTCTTTCTTAATAGATAGATAGATAAAGGTTTATAAGGGCCTTGCATAGTTTTACTTCTAAGGTATCTTGCAATTAATTATATCTTTAAAGATAGCATTATCAAGGGAACAAGGTGCCTTAGCTAGGTTAGCAAGCTTAATAGCCTTAATTTAATTTATTAAGTACTCTTTAGCAGCTATAGCCTTTAGGGCATTTAAAAGAGAGAACTCAGTTAATATTAAAGCATTAATTATAATAATGCTTACAAGGCTAGATATCTCTTTAATTGCTAAGGCCTAAGCAGCAGTTCTTAGCACTAAGGCAATAAAGATAGCATTTTATAAGCTAGCTAAGTAGCTGCCTTTATTATACTTGCTAATATATTTAATCCTTTATTATCTTTTTAGTATAATCTTGCTATTAATATTATTAATAAAAACTACCCTTAGCAAGGACTTATAATTAATAAGGCTATCTATTATGCTAAGTAAGGTAGTATAGAAGGCAAAGGAATAGTCCTTAGGGACTTCCTTTTATAAAGCTAATATAAGTTAAGTCTCTTTAAATAGAATAATAATATTATGCATAATAATAACCTTCCTTACTACCTTCCTTTTAATTAAGAAGATATTAAAAGAGATATAGAAGTTAATTAAGGTATTATAGCATAGGCATTATTAAGAGTTTAATATATTAATATTATAAGGATTAATAAAGGCAATGCTTAAGAGAGCATTAAGTTTTAAGTTATCTTAAACCTATGCAAAGGTAATAAACTTAGCTATTCTTACCTTCCTATCCTTAGAGTTAAAACCTTCTATATATATTATAAAGATAGCCCATTCTATTAACTCTTAATGCCTATAGATACTATTAATAATAGTAAGGGGTCTCTTTTTAATAGTATAACTAAGGGTATTAAGCTAGCTATAGTTAATAAGTAAGTTTCCATAGCTTATATCTATATAAACTTTAATTAATATATTTATAATAAGTAAAGATTTAATATTAATATATATATATATATATCTTAACTTAAATAGAGTCTTAAGTTATAAAATTAAAAGATAAGCTTCCTTATAAGGTTAAGTGCTTAAGTTAATATACTTATTAATATAAGGACTTATTATAGCAAGACTGCCTAAGCCTTAGCAGCCTCTTAAGATATATTAAAAGAGCTTATTCCTAGACTTAAATATTATATAGCAATACTTATATATATATATAGCAAGTATAGTTAATAAGCTCTTTACTTTTAATGCTAAAGAGCTAATATAAGAGTTAATAAGTCTATACTTAGCAAGGATACCTTTAAAGAGAAAGTTATAATAATATTAAGCGCATAATATATATAAGCTATATATAAGTTTAAAATTATTACTTATAATAAAGTAATAAGTATTATTAAATATATTAAAATATATAAAGGAATTTAAAAGAGAATCCTTATTATCTTCCTCTTAATTTCTATCCTTATAATTTTCTCCTAAGGGTTCTTAAGTCACTAAATATTTCTTCTCTATGCTCTGCTTATTCTAATTATAGTCTCGATTATCTCATTACTCATTGCAAGGATACCAGTCTTACTGCTCCTTATCATTATAAGGATATCGATCTTGCCACTTATCTCAGCGCTTATCTCATTGCTTATCTTATTAATTATAATTATAATATCTATTGCAATATAACTAGCTATTGCAGTTATATTGATTATCTTGACCTTTAAAGCATTTATCGCGGCAATGCTTATCCTACTAATGAGATTTGTCCCGGTAATAGTCCTTATCTTAAGAGTAATATAAGTCGCGAGAGCTAAAGTCTTAGTAGCTTTATTGCAATAAATATTAATTATTATAAAGTATTAAGGTATTAATAACTTGCTATTATTTCTTATAATTATAAATAAAAGAGATTAATATAATATATTTCCTAGGGATAGGTAAAAGTTAAGTAATCTTAATATTAATAAGGGGGAAAATTAGCTTTAAGATATAGGAATCCTTTAAGATATTAACTTGCTTAGCAAGGCTTGCCTTTTATTATACTTATTATAAAAGGGTAATATCTTATTAAGTTAATTATAATAAGTACTTATTAAAGTAAAGTTCTTATATAAGCTTAATATTAAGGCACTTAAAATGCTATATAAGCTTTTAATAGAAGCATTTAATGCTTAAGTTAAGTAAGTATATATAGCTATTAATACTTAGTTTACTTATTAGCTATTTAATTGCATATCTAGAGAGTATAGAGATATAATATTTTTATAGAGCATTATCCTTATATCTCTTAAATAGCTTAAGATACTTATAAAATAAGAATATATTAATATAAACTTATTTATTCTAAGAAATTATAAAGTTAATACTTTTATTATCTTAAAAGTTAAGGTTAAAGATATTAAGGGCTTCTCTCTTAATATATCTTATTAAACTTAAGGTATTTATTAAAAATAGCATAGTCTCCTATTAATATTAAGTAGCTATTAAACCTTTACTCCCTTTTAAAAGAGAGCTATTACTTAAAGAGCTAAAATAAGATCTATTAAAGTCTCTTTTAAGTTAAAACTAATAATAGTCTTAAGAGTATCTTAATTAAGGCTATAGAGATTAAATGTCTTTATAATAAGGATTTAATAACTTAAGCTTAAATTATAATTTAATAAGAAGGAGATCTTATTTTAAGGTTATTATATTAATTAAAAGTTATAAATTGCTAAGAGTAAATGCTAAAAACTTAAATAGCTAATAGCAAGCTTTATATTATCTCTTGATATATTATAATTATTTAAACTTAGCTATTAGCATAGCAAGGAGCTTCTAAGCAATTAAGTTACTAAGGTTATCTTATACCTTCTTAGCAAGGAAGGTTTATATTTAGAAGGCTATAGTTATATCTTAATATATAAGTATGCTAAGCACTTAAGTTACTAAGTATTTTATAATAACTTAATAATATTATATTCCCTAGCCTAGGGCAAAATTAATCTCTTAATCCTTAAGTAGCATTATATTATTCTCTATTGCAAGTGCCTTTAATAGTAAATATTAAGAATATAAGGGAGGTATAAGTTTCTCTTAAGGTAGATTGCTATTATTAAAGCGAGCTATCTTAGTTAAGAATAGCTTTAGTTATAGAAAGTAAGTATATATAAGGGAGTACCCTTATATATTTAAATCTCCTTAATATTAATACTTAAGATCTAGATATATAGGTCTATTCTTAAATAATATAATAGTTAATTATAATATATTAATTACTCTTTATAAAGATAAGTAATTGCTAGCTTAAGATATAGATATTAAAATTAATATATATATTAGCTAAGGAATAAACTCTTTTATATTTAAAGGGGTTATTTTTCTATTTATTATATCTATCTCCTTAACTTTAGTTATAATAAGCTTAGTTATAACCTTAAGAGGCCTAGCTAATTTATTAATATCTTAGAAATTAAGATAAGTTATATAGTATAAGGGTAAAGATTACTAAAGAAAGATAATCCTTAATAACTTTTTATTATTATAATAGAAAGCTTTAATATAAGGGTAACTATAAATAAGGCTTATAATTATATTTTTAATATTAAGAAGTTAAAGTACTTTATTATTAATAGCTAATGATTTTTTAAGCTAAGTATATAATAATCTATGCACTTAATATTTTTTTTAAAGGCTTAGGTTTAATTCTTAGTTCATTATATTTTTTTTTTTTTTTTTTTTTTTTAATAAGTTTTATATAAGTCAAGCTAAAATAATATATAGCCATAGGCTAAATGCATATATATAATTAATAGTAGTTGCCTAGCTATAGAATAACCTAAGCCCATAGCTAGACTTGCATGCTAAAGGGGCATATATAGAGGAGAGGGTCTTAGGTCTTGCAAGTGCAAGGGCGCGCAAGGATAAGGAGCCTCTTCAAGGGATATGATTTGCTAATATTACCTTAGGAAGGTAACTAAGCAAGGGGGGTATGCTATCGAGCGGTGGAGGCTTGTGCCGCGGAGCGCGCGCTCGGCGTATATTGATGGAATAGGGGTTCCTGGTCGACCTGGCGGGTCAGATCGTGGCGCTCGAGAGCTGGTGCTGGAACCAATCAGGAGGCTGATTGGGTCGAGCTGGTGATCGAAAAAGGAAAGCGTGCAATTGCTACCAATTTGATACGAAAGGTTGGTGTTCTTCTCGATAAAGGGTCAATTTTAATATATGTATATATTCTATCTATAGGATACGTGAAAGGGCGGGGGTCCTTCAATGAAGGACCACGAGCGGGTCATGTGCACCCATGGGCTCGCTTGCCTTAGGCCAGTATATGACTATGGCAAGCCGCTTCACGTATTAAAAAGAAATAAGGCTAGGTCTTTATAGTAGCAAGGGTATTTATAAGGCTAATAAGGACTTAAGCATTTTAATTCATTAAATTCCTTAGCTAGCTATTCAATTAGCAAAAGGATACTATATAAATAATATAACTCTTAATTTATTATAAAAAACTTTAATATATATAATAACTAAGCAGCCTATTTAACTAAGCAGCTTATTAATACTATATAGCTAAAAGTAAAAGTTTTAAACTTTAAAAAACAAGCTATTTAATTAATATATAGCTAAAAACTAAGATTTAAGTTTCTTAAGAAAAAAGTCATAATATAATATTTTTCTTATATTTTTAAGGAATTTATATAGCATTTTAAACATAAAAAACCTAAAAAAAATAATATAAATAAGATTTTTCTTACTATCTATTTTAATTAAGTTATATAAACTCTATAAAAATCCTAGTATATAAATCTTTAATTAACTTAATCTATATTAAAACTTAAGTTATATTGAGCTTAGTTTTAATTTTTAAAGAATATCTTAAAATTGCAATTTAAGGTATAAATCTTAATAGGCCGCTTAGTTATCATATATATTAATATTAAATTCTTAATTAATTATATTATATTTCCCTGTTAAAGAGAAATTAAGCTTATCTCATTTTAGCTAATTTAATCTCTATATACTATAGGTCACCTATAGGCAGATAATTAGATCTAACTACCCAGAATGGGGTTAAGTAATCTTATCTAACCTGACCCCCCTTAGCGGTAGGGTCTGCCAACCGCGCGGGGGGGGGGGGGTGTCAGTTTAAGTGCATACTTTGATTACCTCGGCTATATAAATTGTGGCGTGGCGAGTGGCGTCAAACGGTCGTTTCCGTTACCAATTCCGCTGTAGTCGAGACGGACCCCACGCCAAACGCCATTCCCCAGCCTCTGCTGCGTAGCTCGATGCCTGGACTCTGCGGAGAATCCGGGGAGCCTGGGATACTTATGCGCATTAAAGCAAATTCGGCCGTTCGGTGCCCCAGACCCTCGCTCACCGAAATCCTTCCCTCGAAGATCGCGACAGAACACGACAAGCCGCGAGGGCCAACCAAGCGCAAAGACAAGAAGAAACCGAACGAAATGCAAGACAACAACAACGATTCATTACCTGGCCAGGGCTATATCTCCTCGCCCGAGACCGAGGAGACAAAGACCAAGCAGACAGATGCTGAAAATTGTCCCAACAAGCGACGCGGCAGGACCTTCATGCCTAGGCGGCGTGCCAGGCATGCCTGTCTAGAGTGTAGAGCCAGAAAGGTCCGCTGCGACGTTGCCCTGACGGGTGCGCCATGCACAAATTGTAAACTCGATGCCAGCAGCTGCTTTGTCCAGCGTAGAAGAAACAAACGCAGGTGAGGCGTCGTGTGACAGACACAACATGGCTAGGTGCTGATTGACATTTTCCCCAGCCCGCTGGCCCCAGCACCAGCAACCCCCTTCGAGGCCGAGTCTTTTCAAAACCTTGGCCAACCGGAAAAGAGCACAGCCTTTGTGCCCGGCCTTGACCAGAGTGCCACGGACTTTGATATGGACGTGTTCAACAACTACGTCGACATGGATCGACTATTTTCAACTGCGTTTGACAGCACGGGGCCACTAGATACGAGCGTCGAGGCCATGCCCGAGTTTGTAGATCCGCTGGCTCTGTCGAAGAGCATCCTTCCGGGTGAGCAGCATGCCGTCTTCTTCTTGTTCATCTTTGAGCTGCTAGCATCTCGACTTTTTTCCGTCTAGACCACTGTGACTGATGGCCTTGCAGTACCAAAGCCGCTCGTGAATGCCGCTGCTTCTCTATCACATTCCGACAGACCAGAGACACAGAAACCCGGCATGGTTCTCTTCATCTTTTACAACTTCATCGAAGTGGACGTTCCGGGACTGGCATGGTCCCACAACGCATCCATCATGGAAGAGGAAGGGTGCTTCCACGTGCCAGCAAAGCCAGCAATGGATGATTTCGTGAGGCTATTCTTCCTCTACGTGCAGCCCTTCATGCCTCTGATCGACGAAGGCCATTTCTGGAAAGTCTACTCGGCCCAAGGGTCCGGCGACTCAAATTACCTTGGCAAGTATTCACTCTTTGTTGTCCAGGCTCTATTGTTCATGGCATGTCCGGTAAGTTGCCCACGCATCCCGAGCCAACACCTCGCCGTGTCTCACCTACATGATGGCTGACAACTGTCCAACATCAGTTTGTTTCGGCTGCAACGCTATCCTCGCTGGGGCTTTCATCGGTTCGCAAGGCCAGGGCAACCTTTTATTCTCGAGCCAAGGTATATATATACGATCTCTGATGCCGAGCCGCGGACCAGCCGCGGTACTCACCTTCTCTTCGCAGGCTTTATTTGACAATGACTGTTGCCGCGACGACGTCTCCAAGGCCCAAGGCGCCTTCATGTTGACATACCACTCCAACCACCCCAACGAGCTTATAAGCACGTACTGGCTTGACACTTCCATTCACTTCGCCAAGAGAGCCGGCGCTGACGTACTCACCGACGCCTCGCGCACGAGCCAGGCGCGCAAGAGGTTGTGGTGGTGTTGCATCCTACGAGACAACATCATGTCGCTGGGGCTGCGGCGCCATCTGAGCATAAGACCTCCAAAACACGTCGACTATGAGCAATTTGCCCTGACCGAGGATGACTTCGACAATGAGATATGGAACTCGCAAGTCTGCAAGCCAGATGAGAAGCAAGTTCTTGTGCGCCTGTTCACGTCACTCTGCAAGCTCGGGATTGTTCTCCGAGATGTACTCGAGCTGGTCTATCCCCCGGAAGACGGTGGCTACCCGAGGGCAACGGTGGAGAACTGCCAGGGCGCCAAGGCCAGGTTGTCGAGACTCGACTTTTGGTTCCAAGAGGCCCACGTCAAGGTTCAGGTGCACGCATCCAGTTACGAGGACCACCAAGACTCCATCAAACTACTCAGCAACTCTATCTATATGTACTACCAGTAAGTCAGATGACTACGTTGGGATGAGTCGTGTTGCGATATCGGATACTGACAGCCGCCAGCTCTGCCAGAACCGCTCTTCTCAACCACATGATACTGGTCTCGACACAGACGTGCGGCTTCAAAGATGACGACAAGCACGTGACCGAGCATTGGGTGCAGCAAGAGCTGAACAAGTCGTTTCGCTGTCTCAATCGCAGCTTGACCGAGTTGGAGCAGCGAAGCCTAGCACAGTATCTTCCCAACACTTTGTAAGCTCCTCGTGACTACGTTGAAATATTGGGAAATGCTAATCCATCCGATCAGCATTGCACTCTCAGCGTTTTCGTTTGTCTGGTTCACTCTCGACGGGACCAAAGGCCGATTCGGATGAGATACTTGCAGGGCTGAGGACCAGTGTGGTCCTCATGACGACCTTCAGTAACCTCTACAAGAACACGGACCACTTCCTCCAGTGCATCGAGAAGCTGGTCAGCTTTGCCAGATCAGCCAAGATCATCGACGCTCTGTTCCCTAGCACAGAAATCCACGCCCCGGAGCGCGCGGGCGATACAGACTTCCTGACACAGCAGTCCCCAGCGTCTCAAAAACTGGCGAGCCAAGATCTCTTCCGGGGCGTGGTTGTGGGCAATCAGCGCTGCTACCTTTGGCTCACATTGAGCATTGACTACTCGCTCTGCCACGGCAACTTGCCCAAAGTTGTCGACTTCCCCAAGTGTATACAGGGAAATGCCAAAGCCATCCTCGCGGGGTGATGCTTCCGGACGGGGGGGTTTCGAGATGTTCGTGGAGCCAATGATGGCTGCTTTTGTCTTCCGACGTACTGTTCTTTACGCCCGCTACGAAGCAATGAGGCCTGTTTGATGTGTGGGCGCCTAGAGTTGAGACTAAATTTGGGTCGAAACAAAGAACAATGTCGTCATCTAGTATGGCGCCTCGATTTGCTGATCATGGAAAAGGAGTTCTGCATATTGACTTGAGCACTATGACTTTGTACCCTTGTAAGAAGAAGAATGTGTCCACGAGTTAGACCTAGCTTGTTGAAGCTACGATAGGGCGCAGGATACGCCTTTTCCCAGCAAGAGGAACAAATCATGCATGTCCACGACTTGGACTTGTAGTACGTCCGGTTTACGTTGCTGCATCACCAGAATTGCCTGTAATCTGGGCCACAGATGGACTTCGGCCTTTGATGCTGAGTCTCTCATTGGGACATTTCTTGCAACAGATTGGCAGGCAGTTGTGCTGTTTACATCACTGGGTGAGCTCACCAAGTGAGCGACATAGACTGACACAAAAGGCGAGTCGCAACACCTCGGCTTCCTCGGTTGAATCTCTACCGAAAGGGGGGTGCGGGATCAAGGGAATAGCTCCTGACAGACTCAAATTCAGCGTTTAGCAGGTCCTCTAGCAGAAGCAGCTCCCCATAACCCCGTGAAATAGTGGTGCTGCACCCTGAGCCCACTAAGTGTTGGTGGTTTCCCAGGTTGCCGAGGGCTACACTCGCGCTAAGTACCTTGACTTGTGAATTGCCCTAGCATGGTGCGCATGAGCGTTTGTCAACACTCTTGACGTCTGTTAAACATCTGCACGATTGAATGTGTGGATCTCACGTCACTTAGCCCCAGAGTGATACTCGAAATCGCCAGCTTCACGCACTTGACGCGTGAATTGGCATTGGACCAAGACAGTTTCAGCCGCCGACAGGTGCTACCAGCAAGAGAGTAGCAGACCACGGCAATGGCCACCTCTGCGACTCTTCGTCCCTTTTGCCAGAGGACGTCTGGCCATAGGAGCAGCCCCATGCGGCCATCACGAATCGCCCAGAAAATTCACCAGTTTTCAGCAGGCCAAGGCACCAATGCTACTCGGAAAAGCTCAACCATGAGGGCCGTTGTCTTTGACGGCGAGGGAGCCAGTGTTGACCCGCATCGTCAAGTTCCAAAGCTCCGCGAGGATTCTGTCCTCATCAGGCCCATTGCCATCGCCCTCAACCCAACCGACTGGAAGCACGTCAGGTTCAAGCGCGCCAAGCCAGGATGTATCGTCGGCTGCGACTACGCCGGTGTAGTCGAGGCCGTGGGCAGCGCCGTGGAGAAGAAGTGGAAGCCCGGCGACAAGATCTTCGGGTGCGCCCACGGAGCTAACCTCGTCAACCCAGACGACGGCGTCTTTGCCGAACGGGCTCTGGTCAGAGGAGACTTGCAGATGAGGATGCCCGACGGTCTGAGCTTTGAGCAGGCTGCTACTCTTGGCCTTGGAACCATCACCGTGGGCCAGGGACTCTACCAGAAGGCTATGCAGCTTGATTTGCCGTCAGCCTCGCCAGAGAAGCAGAAGCAGCATGTGCTCATATACGGCGGCGGCACTGCCACAGCAGCTCTAGGGATACAGTTCGCCAGACAGTGAGTGACCAGCCACGCACCAGAGTGTAAGCTCGCGTAAGGAAATATGTCATGCTAATTCGTTCTGTAGGTCGGGATACTCTGTTGTTACCACTTGTACACCCGCAAATTACGACTACGTCAAGAGCCTAGGTGTGGACCTCGCTCTGGATTTCCAAGAGGAAAACGTGGGCGCCAGGATCCGCGAGTACACGTCGAACAAGCTCAGATTCGCCTGGGACACCATCGGAATCCCGCCCACGGCTCAGATTTGCGCCGACGCACTCACGACCCAATCGGACCTGAAGCCTGCATATGGCTCCGTCAATCCGTCCCCCTGCCCCAGATCGGATGTCAAGTCCACGTCGACGGTCATGTACACCGTCTTTGGCAGGGCCTTCGAGTTTGGGCCACAGCACATGCCTGCGAGCGCCGAAGACCACGGATTTGGCAAGAAGTTCTACAGTATTGCGGAGGAGCTATTTGCCAAGGTGAGTACATCTCTTCGTCTTGGCTGCTGGATAATCAAGTGGCCCGAGAGAGAGATACCGTAGCGCTAACCAGTCCGTCTATGCAAGCAGGGCCTGGTGAAACCACACACTCATATTATCGGAAAAGGAGGTCTGGGAGGTATCCCTCAGGGCTTGCAAGACCTGGAAGACGGCAAGGTTCAAGGCACAAAGCTTGTGTTCTTGATGGAGCAGTAATACGGGAGAAGTCGTTTATCCGCCTGTTGTATGAATAAAGGCTAGTTGGAGCGAGGTATATAACGCAGAGCTGGACAGCGTTGCTGCTGTGCCCTCGAGCCATACTGCCCAAGAATCCTTCGCTGTTCACAGACCCAATGTAGCACCCTTGATCTCCGTCCGTTTAATTCAGAAGATATCGCAAGTGAGATCTGGGATTTTGTAAAATCCAAGGTCACTCAAGCCGATATGCCGTGGAACTTACAGCTTTACGAGTACTCGCCGGAGCATTTACTGGGCAGACCGCCCTCTCCTCAATGTCGAGCGCCAACCAACAGGTGCATCTCTTTACTGAGGGATGGCAGAAATTTGACCAATGATGGGCGATTCTCCTCGGCTCGGCAAGACCGGCCTCGGCTACTCGATCATTTGACCCCATTGGCGGCAACCCTCAAGTGAGATCGTTGATTGTTTTCACAGCAGCGAACAATAGATCCCTCTGCCAAGAGACTACATCTGGCACAATTGACGGCAAGTGCATTTCGCCGCTCGCCAGCTCGTTTGTTGGTCCATTTCGCCAGTGCACGCGCCAGTAGTTTTGCCGACCTTTACCGACATAGTGGGTTGAACTTTGAGCATTGCATTGCACTCGTCGGGCTTGGGCTACTTCCACCTTCAGACTTTCCAGTCACCTGAACACACTGTCGAGATGGCAGACGGGCCACCTTTGAAGGGCACAAAGGTGATTGAGCTTGCTGGTCTAGCTCCTGGTAAGGCAGTCCAGCACCCCAATGCGAACAAAACCCACAGCATCTCATACTTCCTTAGGCCCGTTCTGTGGGCAATTGCTGTCCTCCTATGGCGCGTCCGTCCTGCGCGTGGACCGGCCAGGGCCAGCGGGCAATGATGTGCTCACTTCTTACAAATCCTCCATTGTCTTGGACCTCAAGTCGCCAGGTTGCATTGCTTTGCTCAGGTCGCTGCTTGCCAAGGTGGACATCCTCATCGACCCATTCCGGCCTGGAGTCTTGGAGAAACTGGGACTTGCCCCAGACGCCCTCCTCAAGAAGAATCCACGGCTCATCGTCCTCCGCCTAACCGGCTTCCGACGCGACGGCATGTACAAAGACCTCGCGGGACACGACATCAATTATCTCGCCGTCTCCGGTCTGCTGAGCATGCTCGGCGCCAAGGGTGGACCTCCGGAGCCACCTGCCAACATTCTTGGCGATTATGCCGGTGGTGGGCTTGTCGCGTTTGCCGGTGTGCTTCTCGCTCTCGTACACCGTGGCGTGAGTGGCAATGGGCAAGTCGTCGAGACTACCATGGTGGATGGAGCCGGTTACCTCGGTACTATCCCGCGGCTGAGAAGCAAGGAACCAGTCTGGAATGGCGAGAGAGGAACCAACTTACTGGATGGTGGTTGCCCTTACTACAGGTGCTATGAATGCAAGGACGCAGGCAAGTACATGTCAGTTGGTGCCCTGGAACCGCAATTCTTTGCCAACTTGCTGCGTGGGCTGGGAATCAAGCCCGACACTGTCGACTCTGCCAAGTCTCCACGTGGAGACAAGAGAAATTGGCCACAAATGCACCTGGTATTCGAATCGGTATTCAGGCAAAAGACACGGAAAGAGTGGGAGGCCATCTTTGACGAGTTGGATGCATGTGTATCGCCAGTGCTAGAGTATGGCGAGATGGAAAGAGACGGCTATGAGCAGAGGCCACTTGTCCATCTGCACGCATCTCCGGCGCAGCCTGTCGAAAATCCGTGGCGTGGAAAGACCATGAAACCAGGGGATAGAGGCCAACAAACCTTGAACGACTGGTTCGGCTGGGTGGAAGGCAAAGATTACACCGCGGGAAAGGGGCATGTACTCGCCATTCCAGAAAAGGGCAAACTATAGACATCTTTCGCACTTCTGAGAATGATTTATTCTGTGTTGCTTGGTTCATATGCCGTGTTTGTCTCGGGGCACTAGGAGTGTTCTGTCTGTGCTAACATAGCGAGAGACTTGTCCGGGCCGCATTATCTTATAGGGTAGTGCTGTTGAGCCTCATCGTCCGTGGCGCAACTCAGCCATGGGATAATGGCGCTCAAAAAAGCGACACTTTGACCCATTAAGCCGCCCGCCCCCTCAATCGGCCACCCCCCTAAGTCGGCCACCCCACTTTCCACTTTCAACGCCATCGCGACGCGTATTGTACCTGCATTTTCTCTATCAATATACATCTCATCATAATAAAAAATATATCATTAGATTCGTCATGGAAAGCTCTAGAGAACGAGCTATTCAATCCGCGCTAGATGACATTGCTGGTGGCGTTTCAATCCGGCAAGCTGCCTTGCGGCATGGCATACCGCGTTCAACGTTAGGGGACCGCGTCAACGGAATGACATCTCGCGAAGAAAGTCATGCCTATCGTCAAAAGCTCTCTCTGGCACAGGAACAAGGGCTTCGAGACTGGGTTTTGGTCCAACAGGCCCTAGGCTTCCCACCAACGCACCTACAGCTCAGGGAATTTGCTGCCCGAATAGCTGAACGCAATGGCTATGAACCATACATTGGAAATCATTGGATTGATGGCTTTTTACGCTATAATCCAAAGATTAAAACAAGAAGAGGTCAGAATCTCAATATAGCTCGCTTTAATGGTGCAACGATTGAACGAATTAAGGCTTTCTTTAGATATATAACCCTTCCCAAGATCAGAGCAATTAAGAAAGAAAACCGCTATAATATGGATGAAATAGGCATTATAGAAGGTCTCGGTTTGAATGGCCTTGTGCTTGGAAGCTCACAGAGGAAGGTTTCAATGATGAAATACCCTGGCTCACGTACATAGACCACAATCATTGAATGCATCTCTGCTGATGGCCGGCATTTGACTCTATTGGTAATATTTAAAGGGAAATCGGTCTAGCAACAGTAGTTCCCAGAGAAAATTGAATTCCTATTAAATTGGGATTTCACTGCAAGCGAGAGAGGGTGGACCAACGATGAAATTGCATTGCTATAGTTAAAACAGATCTTCATTCCAAAGACCAAGCCTAGGCCGGAAGAGAAGAGAACTTTGATCCTTGATGGCCACGGCAGTCACTATATAGATGATTTTATATTCAAATGTTATTATAACAACATATATCTACTATTCCTACCGTCACATTCATCACATGTTACACAACCGCTCGATGTTGCTGTATTTGGCCCCCTTAAGCATGCATATCGGCGCGAGATTTCGAAACTCTCTGAGATCAATGATTCCATACCACTAGGCAAGATCACATTTCTATGTTGCTATCATAAGGCAAGGAGGAATGCAATCATAAAAAAAAATATCCTCGCAGCCTTTAAATCATTAGGACAATGGCCAGTTAGCATGGCAAAGCCATTAATGAACCCAATGACGACCAATCCAGCCCCTTCCCCGTCAACGCCGCCTTCAGCTATGGAAAACCCATCTCAAAAGGAAGCTGAAATATTATTCCAAACACTAAAGTCATTAAAATAGCTGCGCCGCACTTTTAGTCATATCTGTTCAACAGAGAAGGTTGAACGTATAACCCGGCTCTTCATGACTAAGATTAGTAAGGGACTAGATGTTCAAAATGCCCTCATTATCAATCAAACTAAACATATATCCCTTCTTAAGCATAAGCTTGAAGAAGCTAGGCCAAAGAAGAAGAAGAAGGTTGCATTTGACCTAAACAGGAAGTTTATTCGAGTCCCTGATGTTGCGAAGGCACGTGAGGAGATGTTTAAGATGTTAGACCCGCCAGCGACGTCAAAACGGGCCAAGAAAATTGGATTCAAAGATTTATGTCATACCTGGCAATTAGACCTTCCAAATGGTGTTCCAATGACTGATTTCTGATAGCTGGTTGCCATTCAATAAACGAGTGTTCATAACGGGAGATTTCATCGATGTTCAATTTTAGTGTGGCCGACTAAGGGGGGTGGCCGATTGAGGGGGCGGGCGGCTTAGACATTGTACGCCGTATTGTCCATCGAACCCTCGGTCCGACAAACTTCCGAGGTCGCCTCGCCTCCAATATTGTTCGATGGCGATGAATCACGCACGAGTATAAAGAAGCAGGGTCAATACATCACACGAGTGGGCAGTGCTTGCTACTAGCAACTACTTATTTACCCCAACAAAACAACAAAGGCCAACTCGTTGTCTGATATACGCAGTCGACGCATCTCCACAGACAAGATGAGAGTAGCGCTTGTGGGTGCCACAGGCGAGACGGGGACATCAGTCATTGATGGTCTTTTGAAGTCGAGCGACGGTTTCGTAAGGACACCATTCATCACCCCCGCGAGTTCAATGCTGACGGGAGCTTACAGGACCTGACGGCTCTTGTGCGCCCCTCTTCGCTAGGTAAGCCGGCCGTTGAGGAGCTCAAGACTCGCGGCGTGAATGTTGTTTCAGCCGATCTTCAAGGGCCCCAAGAGAGCCTTGTTCGGATTTTGAAGGGTATCGATGTGGTGATCTCCACCATTCACTATCAGGCCCTTGGCGATGAGATCCCTTTGGCGACAGCCGCCAAAGCCGCGGGCGTGAAACGATATGTGCCATGCTTCTTTGCTACGGTCGCGCCCAAGGGGATCATGCATCTCCGGGGATGTCGTGAGTGCCGCGGACTTGATATCTGGTGATGACATGTGCTAAAAGTGTGCAAAAAGAGGAAATACTCAGTCACGTCCAGCGGCTATATCTGCCTTATACCGTCATTGATATTGGCTAGTGGTACCAAATTGGGCTGCCAAGAGTTCCCTCTGGCCGCTTTGATTACGCCCTGCTGGCTCCAATCAACTCCATCTTTGAGGGCGGCGAAACCCCCATTGCCCTGACAGATGCTCGGGATATTGGGCTCTACGTTGCACAGATCATCAGCGACCCAAAGACCATCAACCAGAAGGTCTTTGCCTTCTCAGAATGCTTGACTCAGAACCAGGTCTTCACGTTAGTGGAGAAGGTATCAGGCGAGAAGGTCGACAGGACCAAGGTAAGCGTCGGCAGTCTCCTGGCTTGCCAGACCTTGGGAGGTGCCTCATGCTGACGAGACCTATCTGCAGCTATCGCCCAAAGAAATCGAGACCAGCTTATCAGAAATCAAGCAGAAGGATAGGGATACCGTCTCGCAGATGCGGGCGACGTATGAGTACTGGTACTCTTGGGGTGTTCGTGGCGACAACAGTCCGGAGCATGCGAAGTATCTCGGGTATCTGATTGCCGCTGACTTGTATCCTGACTTGGAGGGACGCAGCCTCGAAGCATTTATCCGAGAGATTGCAGACCGGAAGGCGAGAAAAGCGTACAACCAGTAGAAGAGGGACGAAAGGGGCAATGTACACCATGACTACGTTGGTCTGACATGCAGAAAGTGGACCATACCTTCTTAGCTGTCGCACGATAGCATATCGTGAGACTACTAGTCAAACAGATGATGGAGCAAATAGGATTCTATCGTTAGACTATTATATCAGCTGGATCAGCTGGATCAGGAACACTCATTCAATCGTATATTTAAGACCGACCTTCTTCCCTCATTTAGACAAGAAAACAAGAGTCTTTCAGCATCACATCCATCATTCAATATAAGACATCCAGACTTGATTTGGTGGTAAGATCATTTACTTCAGCTAATAGCTTCCCTTGTGGCCACGTCAAGTTGAAGGCTATGCATGGGTAAATGATGAGTAAAGACGAAATTAAAGGTTTATGGAATGATTCATGCATTGCTAAACTGGCCGAAGGGTCTATGTCGGGCCTCCTAGTGGGACAAGAGCCGTGCTGGTGCTCCGGGAACCACCAGCTGCTGAGTAACGTCTCTCTTTCGCTATCCAAGTCTGTAATTTCCCATCAGAGTTGACTCAAGCATCTGTGATGAACTACAACCTATTCTCCCTATGACGCTGCAACAGTCGCACAACTCCTTCCTGCATACACGTGGCAATCAATGTGCCGTGATGGCTCCAGATCTTCTGTGTTACTAGAGCTCTCTCTTGGTCAGCCCAGGGGCTCTCCATCTCCGCCAATAACCACTCGTCCGCACGAAACTCTGTAGGGTTGTGAAAAAAGATGGTATGGCTTAAAGTGACCATCATTTCAACACACTCATTGCTATGCGAGCCCTTATTCTCGTCGATTTCCTCGTGGGCGAGCGCCTCGAAGTAGCGATGAAGTGCCTCGGGATCCCTTGGACCACCAGGTTGGCCAACAAGTTTGTCTATTCTGGGGGGTAGCAGGCTAGGATGCGGTGTTGGCCGGTTGGAGAAGCGTGAAGCATTGTGAACACGAAAGGCGGTGCCGATGAAGTAGTTGTCACTCATATAAGACACTGCCGCTACGTGTGCGCTGTGGTTTTCGTCGTGGATTTCGTCGCTCTCGCCACTCGTCACCAACGGCGTCCCCCCAATCCGGCCACGAGCTCTAATCCATTGCCGCAGTTTCCTTTCACTGGCAAGATCCTGATTCTGTTGCAGGTTGTGAACGCGGGAGCGAACGCAGTCGCACGGCTGGTCTGGACCTCCCTGACCCGCGGCAGACTGCTGAAGAGACGTAGCATCGTCGGCGGGAGGAAGCTCTCCAGCAGGCATTGGGACAGCATGGCTGAGGATATGCGGCCGAGCGTTGCCGCGTCTAGAAAAGCTGGCTGTCGCTGACATGACGAGGCGGTCGCGCTGCTTCGCCTGCACAACCCGCGTCACATAGCTTCTGCCGTCATAAGGCTTGTCCACGAGGTACGTGACGGGTAGATCGACATTTGCGGCGGCCAAAAATTGGCTGTGGATGCTGTGGATGGCGAACCCATAGGCCACAGTCTCGTAGCTGGCCAGCAATGCCTGGGCCACGAGCTGCCCGCCATATGCTCCGCGAGCCCACGGCGGACACTTGAGTGATTCTATGGTGCTGAATGCGTCTCCGCTTTGCGCCTCCCGGGCTACGCGCCGCAAGGCGAGAAGACGCTCAATTGGCGCATCCTTTTGCCTCGCTGCATTTTCCGGCGCCATGTTGATGTGACAGTAAAACGTCTTGAAATTCGAGTTCAGAATACTGGTGGCACCTTTGGCCAAAGCTCGGGGGCCTGTAGTTGATTTTTCTTTCCCTTGGGAGGTGCTGAGCCAGCGGTATTTGTGCCGAGAAGGGAACGCGGAGGGGCTGCAATGCGTATTATAGGCGGCGGCAGGGTACGAGTGAAGTACTAACGTCAGTCACCCCCTAACGGACCACCCCCCGTAACGGACCAGTTTTTAAGCTTAAGTAAGCTATATACTTATAATATATATTAATCTTATTATTATTATTATTAATTTAACTTAAATTAATAAGATTTACTTCTTATATAATTATTATAAAGTATATCTTATAAAAATCATTAAAAATAATATTTATATTAAATTTAAAGCTATTAAATTAAAATTAATAAATTTAACTAAGGATTCAAAAAATTTAATAATTATATAAATATAATAGCGCCTTATTATATTTTCTATGCCTATAGAAAATCTATTTATATATCTCTTTAAGACCTCTTATTTATTAATATAAATAAGGACTATATTAATAAGCATCTCTTTAGCTATAAAGCTTAACCCTATTATTAAATTAATTTTTAAGAAAATTAAATAGCATTTAAATCAGCAAGGAGTTAAATTAAAAGCCCAAAATAAGGAATTAAAGTTACTAAAGCATTAAAATGAGGAGCTTCAACCTAGAAAGAAGCGCAAAGTTACAATAGAGAGAAATGCTAAGTTCACAAAGGTTCTAGCTATAAAGAAGGCCCGAGAAGCAATGCTAAAGATTATATAACTAGCCTAGGCCGCTATATAGGTCAAGAAGCTAAAACTAGAAAATTCATATCATTAGTTTCATCTGAATCTTCATTGATATTAATTATAGCTAGATACAATTGAAGGTTGTTGTGTAAATGAAGAAACTGCTATGCAGATGATTTTTTTGGTGTTGGAAAAAACTGGTCCGTTACGGGGGGTGGTCCGTTAGGGGGTGACCAACGTTAGTACTACTCTGCTAGTCGCTGCACTTTCGAATAGCCGGCCGCAAGCACCGTCATCACCTGGACAATCCACCCAGCCCGATGGCCATGGAATCAGTGAGAGTCATGCGAAATGGCGATACAAGTTGATTGACAAATCATGTTTATCTACTCTTTAAGCCCACATCACGGCCCTTGGCCGAGGATAGTTGCCTACCAGCGTTTGGGCTCCCGTCTATTCCATAGACACCCTGGTATATCTACAAATGGGCCTGGGCACGAATCTTCTCCCTCGTGTCGCCCAGAGCAAAGTCGTTCCTGTTCTTCTTGCTCCTCACCTTGTCTGCGTCAGCCTCGGAGATGCCTCGGGCCTCCACGGCAGGATTGTAGCCCAGCCAACATTTCCGCGCAACCTCGTCGCTGCTGACGGTCGAGTTCTTGTTTCCATCCGCTCGCTTGTAGACATTAATGACGACGGCACCGCCGAGGCCGAGATTGTGCTGCAGCGCAACGTCGGCGCCGCCAACGAGCCGGTTGTTGGCCCAGCCACGCAACTGCCAGCTCAGTTCGGCACATTGAGCCAGGCCAGTGGCTCCGATGGGGTGGCCCTTTGAGATGAGTCCACCGGACGGGTTTACAACCATCTTGCCGCCGTACGTGATGTCTCCTTTCCGGACCATCTCGTGGGCCTTGCCGGGCTCGCTGAACTCGAGCGCGTCTAGGAGCACCAGCTCGTTGGTAGAGAAGCAGTCGTGCAGCTCGCAGACCTTGATGTCGCCAGGCTTGACTCCAGCCTCCTTCAGGGCAGCGCGAGCCGCCCTCTGTGTCATGTCGTAGCCGACAAGCTCAATTGCACTCGTGCCAAAGGCCTTTGGCGAGTCGGTCAGAAATGCCTGCCCTGCCATCAGGATAGCCTGGCTCTTGAGATGGGGTCGAGCGTCTAAGAATCGCTGCGAGACAATGACTGCTGCCGCCGCGCCGTCGCTCGTAGGGCTACATTGCAGCTTTGTCAAGGGCGCGTAGATTGTCGGCGACTGCTCAATCTGCTCCAAGGTGTACTTTTGGCGAAACTGGGCGTAGGGGTTGCGCTGGGAATGTTCATGTGAGATGCGACCAATCTCGCTAAAGTCGGATGCTTCAGCGCCGTATCTACAGACATGGTTAGCATTCAAGTTGACTGATGATGGAATCAAGCACACTCGCTTTGACATATACTCCCGACCAGCATTTCCAAAGTACTGCGCCGTCAATGGCGATCCCTTAGCAACGCCGTCCAAATCGGCCATTTTGGCAGCAAAGCGGCCGCTGGAGCTGGGTCGGTCCTCCCAGACGCTCTTGAGACTCCCTGGCTTCATCTTTTCGAATCCGACGGCCAAGACGCAGTCTATGTTGCCGCTACGCACAAGCGTCCGGGCCAGATACAGCCCGACGGATCCGGTTGCGCAGGCATTGCTTGTATTGATGATGGGAATGGTGGACATGCCAAACTGATAAAAGACACGCTGACCCGATGTCGAGTCACCATACGCAAAACAAGCGACGCCGTGTTGGACATCGTCGTAGTTGATTTGCGCGTCGAGCATGGCTTTGACGCCGGCCTCGTAGCCCAGCTCGGGATACTCGCGTAGTCCACGGGGTTTGATGAACTTGGTCATGCCTACGCCGAGCACGTAGGCCGCGTTTTCGCCATTCTGGTTGGCCATGGCGACGAGATGAAAAGACGCGACGTGACTCTGCTGAAACAAGACCTTGAGGACAATTCGTGATTGTTGCACAGGGCTTTGGGGAAGAAATGGCAATATGTGAGAAACGTGAAGAGGGAGTCGTCTCCGTCTTATATAAATCGGCTGCGGGCACGCCAACTGCCGGGGTTTGCCGCTGGACGGGCCGCCAGCTGAACCACAACCAGAAAGCCCGAGGTCCTGACCGTGCTTTCTGGCTCTCGACCTCCGCCTCCGCTGATTACGGAATCAGCACGTGATTCTTATCACGTGACCCTTCCCATGCTGTAGGCTCTTTCTTGTACAGAACTTTCGCAGTCAGATAACACTATGGCCCCCCAAAGCCTTTACTGGTTGTTTTCCCAACTTCTCAATGTCCCATTTCCTGTCGTCACATTTCAATCAGCTCCTGCCTGCTACAGATTCCCCAGGGTGGGCGAAATGGAGCGCTAGTATAAGCTTGGAGCCGTTGCCAGCTTTCCCCACGGGGAGATTTGTGGGCATTGCTAGCCTTTGCCTCGGCAAGTCTATCGAGAGTTTGTCCATCGAGAATTAGACCACCGGATACCCAGTGCCCGTATTATAGGGAATTCGGGCACCTCAAATGTCACGAGCCAATGCCCTGCACCTTTGTTGGTGTGCTACGACCACATACGATGCTGACAGTTGCCCAATACGCCATTGTCGTTCGTAGCCGAGGTGGGCCTTCCCCCGTCAAGATTTGCCACACCCATCCTCGGCTTCACAGCCTATTGGAGCGAGGAACCTAAGAAGCCATCTGCTGTGAGGAAGAAAAGGCATCGGATTAATGCCTCCAAAGACGAGATTATACAGACGTACACCGATTGTCAAATATCAATCCCAACGGCAACTCCAAGCAGCCAAGCACTCGCCATGGACATGAAGAATGTGTGGGATGGGTTTGCCAAGTATCTCCGGGGAGACAGCCTCGACATAGGCCTGTTTCGAATCGTCATGGAGGAGGTTGGAGGCTTGGGCACGGAGCCCGTCGACGTCACCTACGAGGAAGTTCAGTGTCCCGGCACCGTTCGACCGGCCATCTGGTGTAGGCCGCTGCACGCCTCGCCTTCAAGAGTGATTTTATACCTCCACGGCGGAGCTTTCATGGCAGGCTCCCCTACGAGCCATCGAAGGACAGCAGGGCACCTCGCAAACATGGTCGGGGCCCACGCTCTCCTCGTCGACTACAGGCGAGCGCCAGAGCATCAATTCCCGTCCCAGATTGACGACGTGGTCGCCGCCTACAAGTGGCTCCTGAACGATCGGGGAATAGCCAGCAGCAACATTGCCTTTGCTGGAGACTCTGCTGGGGGCAACTTGACTGTATCGGTATCTCTTGCCCTGAGGGAGCAGACGCTGCCACTGCCAGCAGTCATCGCGGCATTTTCTCCCTGGCTCGACTTGCGCGTATCAGGAGAGAGCTACGTAAGGAATAAAGAAAGCGATGCTCTTGCGCAGCCAGAGTCACTCCCTGGTGTAGTCGCCTCGTACGTGGGCAGTGCCTCCATCGACAACCCGCTGGTGGACATTCTCCGGACGGACCTTAAGGGTCTCCCGCCAATGTACCTTGCGACGGGCACGGCCGAGGTCCTCGAAGACGACGCAGTCACGCTCGCCAAGAATGCAAGAGCGGCTGGAATTGACGTGGAACTAGAGCTGGGCAAGGACTTGCAGCACATATGGGTCACCATGGTGGGGAATTCCCCCGAGGCGGACAACACCCTTTCTAAGGCGGCCAAGTTCATACGCAGTAAGATAGGCAATTGATTGTGCGCATCGTACAAGATGCGTGCAGATTCGTTTGTTCTGCTAGGAGGAGGCAATAGCTCATTTTGGTAAATAACAAGTGAACTTGCCATGTGTTAGCGGGAACCCTGTTGATATTGGCTGATAGCGGCGCATTGAACGCGGAGACGTTGTGAGGCTGGTACAGTTTTGGGAGCTCATCACAGGTCAAGAGGATCAGGTCAAGAGGATAGCCACTCACAGGGCGAGCTAGGAGCCAAAGTTACTGGTACACGTGCGGATTGAATCTTCTACGCGTTGTGTGCCTAAGCTACAGAGTGCATTCTGGTCTATAAAAATTCTTACTACTTGTTCGCCCTTGCGCAATTGTCTTCCTGTTGCTCTCGGCCTTCGAGCGCGCCAGCGAGTGGGCTTCCGCTAACCCTCGATATGCTCTATAGCTTTGCCGAGCTGGCCGTTTTCTTCTTTAGATTTGCCATCCTGCGCAAAGCTGCCTCAAAAAAGTCCCTCGTCTTTTCAAAATAGAGATGCCCAAAGTCACTGCTCGCCTGGCCACTGATTGTGCGTGCCTGGATTCCGTGGCTGATGGTGCTGCTTCTGATGAACTGAAAGATGGCGCCCACTTCCCAGTCCTTTCCACGCCCATCCTTGCGAAGGTCGAAGCCTACCAGTTCTGCATAGCGGTCCAGCAGCTCTCCAGGCTCGGGCATTCCGCTGGACTTTCGGTTCTCCGGCTTGTATGGTGACCCCTGCGGGGACGCGGATGACTTGCCCGACTTGATGTAGTCGTCGAAGAAGGGGCTGGAGAGAAAGATGACATCCATGAGCGGGTGGCCGATTGTTGATAGCTCCCAGTCGAGGATTGCAATCACTTTTGGCTCTGTAGGATGAAGGATCTAAAGAAAGAGAAGAGGTCACCTAAAGGACTAGGCTTGTTCTTTGGATCAGGTTCACGTACAAGGTTGTCGAACTTGAAATCGCCATGGACAATAGCAGAGCGCTCCCCGGGCAGATTGGACCTGATAAAGTCCATGACCTCGTCGTACTTCTCGTGAGCGCGGCCGAGAGCCTCTCCCGTCTTGGCGTCTTTTACGGCAGCTTGTTGACCCTCTATACGGCTCCAGGTATTGCAGTGGCGGGCGTAGAATCCTTCCTTCTTACCGTATCCCTCAAGTTCGATGGCGTCGGGATCCAAGGAATGTAGCCATGCGAGCGTCTCAATGGCAGAGAACCATCTTCATTTCGGATCAGTTCAGCTCGACCATGACTGCCAGCACAACACAGTGCCTGGCTAGGTAACTCACACTTTGCGCCTGTCGGCTGGCGCGAGATCTCCCATATTTACATCTGTGATGATCCTCCCCTTGACAAACTCCATGATCTAAATTTGGCAGCTTTAGTATGGTGAGCAGCAGAAAGGGAGCACTCGGGTCGACTTGCGTAGAACTGCGTCCCAATGACCGACTGATCCATGCAAAGATTATACACCTTGGGGACAGGGAAGCCATCAACAGAACCAAGTGCTTTGAGAATCTTGAACTCCCTATCAATCCGATGCGCTACAGGACTGATGCTTGTCCCTTGTGGCTTCTTTCTGAGGATGAAGCGCGTGCCACTGGAATGTTTCGTTCAAGGTTAGCGAATCCGTCGAACTCGGCACCGGTGGCCCGAAATTGGTCGCCTACGCTGCATCGTCGACGAAGTAAGTCGGATTGCTCTGCCCGTGTCCAATCTTGCTGGTCACAAGCGGCAGCTTCAGACCAGGTACGTTTGCCGATTGCAGAAGATAATGTCCCAGCGCCTCATCGTCAAGGTCGTGCCTCGAATTGGCGGTAGATGCGGTTGCTGGCGCCATCTTGATTTAATGCAGCCTGAAATTCCTCTTTTCTGTGTAGCCCAGAGAAAGCTTCGCGGTCAGTAACTGCGTTATAGAAAGCGACGCAAGACTAGGCTGACGCGCTTGCCCGTATGCGCTCACGGGCCATGGCCACGGCTGGCGGTTGAGCGCCCGGCCGAATGTTCCTCGGTTATATTCGTCGTCGGTCGTAGACTGGGCTCAGCACCGAGACAAAACACCCAAAGTGGCGCAATTGGCGGGACAAGTACACAACAGACACTAAGCAAATAACAGCCGCATGGGCATGGTCCGGTCTGGCATCGCATGCTCAGAAATCGACAAGCCATAATCTGCCTCTGCGCTGTGCCAGCCTTCTGCCTTATTCCGCAACCCTTATTCCAAGGCCCACCGCCATCATGAACTTCGACCTTCCCACCGAGGTGCGGGACTACCTGGAGCGCATCGATGCCTTTGTCGATGAAACCATCCTGCCTATCCAGAACAAAGACGACAACATTCGCTTTTTCGACCATCGCCGCGAGGCATCGCGGACACAATGGGACAACCAGGGCTTGCCCGCCGAGGACTGGGAGCATTTGCTGCGAAGAGCAAAGGAGCTCGCCGACAAGGCAGGCTTCTATCGTTTCGCGGTCCCAAAGGAATACGGCGGCTCGGGTAACCCTTCGATCAACCTATATATGTGCGCTTTGCGGTATCACCTCACTTCGCATCCTGTGTATGGCGGGGGTGTGAGCCTTGCCAACGACCTGCAGAGCGAGCATAGCATTGTTGGCAACAATCCGTTTATTATCATGATCTATCACTATGGCACTGCAGAGCAGAAGAGCAACCTCATCCCTGCGAGCGTCCGCGGTGATCTGAGGGCCACTTTTGGGTTGACCGAGATTAACCACGGCTCGGATGCCACACACATGGAGACAGTTGCCCGAAAGATCACTCTGCCGTCAGGCGAGCCTGGCTATGAAATTACCGGAAATAAGAAGTGGCAGACAGGCATGCACTCGGCCAATATCTGCATCATATTTGCCCGCACTTCTGGCAAGTCGGGGGACGCCAAAGGCATCACCGCCTTCATAGTGCCGAGGGAGACTCCCGGGCTCAGGGTCGCCTCGTTTGAGTGGACGCTTAACATGCCCACGGATCATGCTACCATCACCCTCGAAAATGTGCGCGTGCCAGCATCGGCCATCCTAGGCCCCATTGACAATGGACTCGCCATTGCGCAGACATTTACCCATGAAAATAGAATCCGCCAGGCTGCTTCGAGCTGTGGCGCGGCACAGTATTGCATCGACCGAAGCGTCGAGTTCGCCAACAAGCGACAGGTGTTTGGAAAGCCATTGTCCAAGAACCAGGCCATACAGTGGCCTGTTGTCGAACTGGCAACTCAGGTCGAGATGCTAAGGCTGCTGGTTCTTCGGACGGCCGTGGAGATGGACCAGGTCACTGCCGAGGCCAAGGCAGAGGGCAGGGCACCGTGGGTTGCCATTGAGAAGGAGCTTGGACATAAGATTGGCATGTGCAACTATTACGCAAACCGGCTGGCATGCCAGGCAGCCGATCGAGCCATCCAAGTCCATGGAGGCGACGGCTACTCTCGACATTACCCATTCGAGCACATTTGGAGGCATTTCAGGCGTTACCGTATTACCGAAGGCAGCGAGGAGATGCAGATTCGCAAAGTCGCTGCGTATCTGTTCGGCTACAAGACGATTGGCAAGGAAGGCGAGAAGACGAGTGCGCCCAAGTTGTGAGGTCGGCAACGTTTACTCGCATTCGCAACAAAGACTGGAAAAGAACGTCCGCGCTATAGCACCGATGGAGAGGGTTTCGTATCCTCCCTCGACAACGCTAGCTAAACGCGTCCTTCATGTAATCATTCATTCAAAGTTGTAGCTCTAAATTCACTCCGTTTTCAAACTCTTGTGGTCGAATGACAATAACCATCTGCCGCAGTTCTGCGCTTGCACGGGTTCAGGTTTGTCATCGTGAGGCGTCGTAACAGAGTGACAGGAACACTTAATAGGCCCCATTTCTAGAACACCAACAAATCACGGCAACACAATGCAAACAAGTGGCAGACCTCTGGGGGGGAAGATAGGGAATCTGGGGTACCCGAGGACCGAAGATCTCGGCCCTCGGGCGATGCCCCATCACCACTTCACAAGCCCAATGGACATTTCCTTTCCAATGTCTGCAATGGGATAGTTTGCACACCATACTCACTATCTTTTGCCTCGTCATTCCGACATACACGTCTGCGACAACTCATTGGCCCCTAACGAGGCAAGACGGATCCCACGCGCAGACCAAACTAGAAGTCTTCACAGACCCCCAGAATAACGGACTGTTGACCATATCCACATCATGTCTTTGCAGTACGACTCGGAATGGCTCGCCATGGCGGGCGAAAGCTTGCAGGGGCAGAAAGAGGTACTACCAGTGGGAGACGTCACCACGAGACGAAGCAGATACGCTGCCTTGTTCGTGGGCTCCAAGTATCAACTCCCTGAAGATATTGAGCTGCAGGTGCACAAGGCTGCGGCATCGGATGGATACCAAGTCGAGATATTGCACCTGTCATTGAAGGCTAGTGCATCCAAGCTAGACGAGCGCTCGCCGGCTGTTCTCCACATACACGGAGGAGGCTTCATATCAGTTCATGCTCGAGATGTGCTTGGATCCCTCGTGGCCTACGTCAGAGAGTCTGGGGTGCCCTTCTTTTCCGTCGACTATCGCTGGGCGCCAGAGAACCCCTTTCCTATACCCGTCGAGGATTGTTGGACGGGCCTCCAGTACCTTCATTCTCAAGCAGAGACGCTGGGCGTCGACACGAGCCGGATCGCCGTCATGGGTGAGAGCGCCGGCGGAGGGATCGCTGCAGGGCTGGCTTTGATCGCGCGGGACCGACAGCTTTCGCCACCACTGGCTAAACAGATTCTTCTCTATCCTATGCTCGACGACCGGACAGTCACGGATCACTCCAAGGGCCTGGCCGTCTTCAGTATCAACGACGTCTACACCGGCTGGGGCGCGTATCTTGGCGATGCTTACAACACGGACAATGTGTCGCCGTTTGCTGCACCTGCCCGGGTGGCCGACGTGAGCGGTCTTCCGCAGCTATACTTGGACGTGGGGCAGCTGGATATCTTTCTCCACGAGGATCTTGAGTACGCCAACAAGTTTCTGCGCGCTGGCATCCAGACCGAGTTTCACGTATACCCTGGCGTCATACATGCATTTCAACGCTGGTCTGCTGGGTCACACGTTGTCAAGCAGGCGTTTGTAAACAGAATCAGAGCCATGAGCACGCTATGAATTGAAACATAATGCCTTTTGTACGCTTTGACAAGGCGAACAAGCCTGGCTTCCACTGGTGTAGAGAACATATAATAATATCCTTGGCGAGCCTGAGTATGTAGCATAATTCATTTCATAGGAGTCCGCCGCCAATTTTCTAGTCCAACTGCGGAACACCGGACATGTAAGGCTACGAACTACTCGATGAGCGCCTGTAACGCGGGATACGGATCCTACGAAAAGCTCTCCTCAAATCCTAGTGTCCCCATAAGCATTCGCATAGTGACTCGAGGTTGCGCATCACTACCGAGAGCCATATCGGCCTCGTATTTGCAGTATGTTTAGATGGGCGCAATATCCCACATAGTGTGAGTAGATTCGTCCTAGGTGTCTAGATGCGTGGGGGAATCCCTTATGCCTCAACAGGCTCGTGGAACTTCCATGCTCTGTGCCCGGGAGCCCTAGCTAGCTCGATGCTTTCCTCAACCTTGTCGTTGGTGAACGGGGCAATCTCCTTGATCCTGTACCCGTCGTTTCCAGGCAACACTTCAATAGCTTCCCCAGAGACATCACTGTGGCCCATCACAAACTCAAATGCGTCGATCAAGGATTCTACCGCGATGAGAAGACCCCGCTCCCCCGCTTTCTGGTAGAAGGTCCCAGTAGAGATGCCTGTAGCCACAATGTTGGGGCAGATGGTGTTCAAGGTGATTTTCTCACGAGGCAAATACTTGCCAAACGAGCGAGTGAAGCCAACAACAGCGCTGATGGGGGTTAGCAATGTGACGTCGCACACTCTTAGCAACCCGCTTGCTCGTGGCCAACTTACTGTTTCGAAGCCGTATAGATGGGCAGAACAGGGATGTAGTAGAACCCGCTTGCCGAGGAGACTGTACAAACTTCAGGTGGAAATACGTCAGCAAACGACTAGCCTTGGAACAGCGTGGCTGTTGAAATCCGAATAGAGGTCGGCTTTGAGAAAGAAGACAATGGAACTTACTCTTTCCACGGAAGCCGTACTTGTTCGGCTCTTGGCGCCTGAACTGTTCGATTGCCAAGGACGCCGAATAAATGGCTCCGTATCCATTGACGTCGAGCACTTTTAGGTTGGGCTTGACGAATGGACCTTCTTTCGGAAGTTCCTTCGGAAGCCAAGGTAGCTCTGTGATGCCAGCAATGGGAAAGACGTAGTCAATGTGACCAAGCGTTTTGACAGCAGCGTCGAAACCTTTCCACTGCGACTCCCAGTCCGCCACGTCGACCTGTACTGCCCATGCAGCTTCTTCATTGGTGTTGGCATTGAGTTCCTGGGCAACCTTCTTGGCACCCTCGCCGTCGCGATCAGCAATGAAGACTTTCATTCTGTCGAGTAAATGTCAGAAGTCAGTGAACCCGTGTGCAGTCATTCAGCAAAGCGAGGAGCAGGGGCATCTTACCCTTTACTGACAAGATCCGTCGCCAGGAAACGAGCCATGCCGCTCGCGCCTCCTACGTGGTGTCAATTTTTCGATTCGAATTGACATGCCATCACTTAGAACGCACCTGTAATGTAGGCAGTTTCTCCGGCGTACGCCATCTTCAATGCCGCAATGCGATTGTTGCTGGGTGCGAGTTGTTGAGAAGTCGATGCGTGCAAGGTTAATTGCGACTGATGCAAGACCGTACAGAGCAAAATATCTCTAGCACGTGTATAATGAGAGCTGGGAAGGTTGGGATAACCATGGGATAAAAAGGCGTTTGGTGGGACGAATAATTGCCGAGGCCTTGCGATTGACTAAAAATGGGGGCACAAAAGGTACGTTGGGGTGTGTCTACCTCGGCGATCGGGGGCTTGGAGCTGCACCTTTGTAACACAGATGACGATGAGCGACTGAGTTTATGCTTTCCATAGGCTTTAGGCCTTCGCTCGTCCGGACATGTCCACATGTGCCACCGCGAGGTTAGTATGCGGGGTGCTTTAGCTCTCTGGTGCCATGAAAAGTTGCAGAAATGTCAACATTCTAATCTGTACCTTGCACCTAGACCATTTCTGAAAGTGCCAAGCATCCATGGAAACAATTTGACATATGTCTTAACACCTCTACTGCTAATTCTACCTCTGGAGTGGCTGGTGGACTTGTGTCATCGTCTAAGCAGCTCGGATTATATCTTGGCAGGCACCGATTCGTCCTTGACAATGTAGCCATTTGGACCCGTCTTTGTCTTGAGCACCCTCCTTAGGATCTTGCTGCTTGGACCTCTGGGTATCTCCGAAATGAACTCGATCTCCTTTACCCACTTGTACCGCACTCGCCTTTCCTTGACGAAAGCCATCAACTCTCTGCCGAGGACCTCGCTCGGGCTTTCCTTGGCCTTTAGCACGACATACGCCTTGGGTCTCTCGGCGCTGTAGTCGTCAGGCACGCCAACCACGGCGCAGTCGTCGACGCATGGATGGCTCGCCAGGAGATTTTCGAGATCAGCTGGCGCAACCTGATGGCCCTTGACTTTGATCATCTCCTTGATCCGGTCGACGATGTGGATGAAGCCCTGTTCATCCACCCTCCCAATGTCTCCTGTATGAAGGAAACCATCGGCGCCAAATGTCTCGGCCGTCTCCCGAGCGTTGCCAAGGTAGCCCATGGCAATCTGTGGGCCCTTGGCGAGGATTTCACCAGTCTCGTTGAGCCCAAGCATCTTGCCCGTGCTGACGTCGACCACCTTGACGGACGTCGATCCTAGAAGCAGACCTCCATTGTTGCCATACTTGTAGTCGTAGAACTCGGGCGGGTGTGATGATAAGCAGCAACATGACTCGGTCATTCCATAGCTCTGCCTGAAACCTGTCCATGGCATCTTTTTCTCGAGGAGTTGCAGAGTGTCCAGACCGAGGGGAGCTGCACCACACGCAATGCGTTTGACGCAGGACAGGTCGTAGTCATCAACAATCGAATCGCGTATTAGGCGGATGACAATCGAGGGAACGAGGGTGAGATCGGTGATCTGGTATTTCACAATGGCATCGAGAAAAGCCTTCATGGTGAACTTAGGAAGCATGATGCAATCGTCATTGCTGGCGAGTGGCCAGTTGAGGAAGCGCAAGAGACCGCTAACTGTCAATCGATCAGCCATTATTGCGCAACGCTAGACAAACCTTGAGAGCACCGTCGATGTGCTACTTACTGTGAAAGAGTGGCAGACTGGCCAAAAGCCGCTTCTTCCCTGGTGGTGCTACAGCGGTAAGCTGCATACACTGCGCTATCACGTTCTTGTGCGACAGCATGACCTGTTTGAAAGAGCTTCGTTAGCTAGGATTCAAGGGCCGCGAGTCGCCTTCAAGGCAAATGGAGTGTAGAGGCCCTCACAGCTTTCGGTAGCCCGGTCGTTCCGCTGCTGAAAGTCAAAAATCCGCAGATGTCGTTTGTCTTTCCGGCGGGAACACGAAAGGCCGGTGTTTGCCTGTCTGCTCCAAACTGACGTCCAGTTTCCAGCAGCTGTTCCATGGTGGTAAAACCAGCAGCA
Organism: Nectriaceae sp. PG4201; assembly: GCA_023628695.1. Classification (NCBI taxonomy): domain Eukaryota; kingdom Fungi; phylum Ascomycota; class Sordariomycetes; order Hypocreales; family Nectriaceae; species Nectriaceae sp. PG4201. The sequence continues at coordinate 19,415 of JAMAKE010000128.1, read as the reverse complement.
GTCCCCTCGAGAAGAAACACGCGCTCTTGGGGTATCCCCGCCTCCTTTGCGGCTGCGAGAGCAATATCAAGAGACTCGCGAATTGTCAGGAGATACTTGGTCTTTGCCGTTTTCAGTGCGCTCGTCATCTCGGATACGCCATACGCAGGCGACGCACCGTTGACACTTCCTCCTGAAATCACAAGAGTATCAGTTCCCGAACCAGTGGTGGTGTCTTAGTCTGAGGGGGTGATGGAAGTGCAAGAACGTGAATTGACCCCAGCCATCAAGACGTACCAGCTCTCAAGATGGCAAACATGGCTACCGGGTACCATATGGTACTGTGGCTAAACAGCGACACTGTGTCTTGTGGTTGCAAGCCATGTTTCTCGACCAAGGCAGTGCACAGGTGCGTTGCATGCTCCTTGACCTGAAAGTAGTCGAGCCGCTCGGAAGTTGCAGCATTGGTGTACCCGCCAATTGCGTCGCGCGGCGATCTGTACAGATGCGAGTACCTTTCATCTTCGAATGCCCATTCCCAGACTGTCAAGTCCGACGGGTCTGTTTAGTTGAAAAAGAGCAAGGCGCTTAGCAACATGGCCGCTTAAGCACCCCTGGTCGAGAGGGAACAGTAGCTGGTAGACTTACAGTCGATCCCGGGGAGTTTTGAACTGATGAGCATTTTGGTCTCGGCCTTGATTTGGTGAAGCCAACCATACGACTCTGACAAAACGCCGTCTTTACAGAGAGATCGGTGCTGGGTTGACTTTCGGATTTTGTTGTGGCTCAGAGACAACGGATGTGGGGCCGACGGCAGGGTGGCTACGGGAGCTGTGCAGAGATGCTCTGAAGCTCTAGTATCCGAGGCTATATCACTCGCGACGACCCGGCCACACGTTAGTAGTGCCAACGACACCGGGTCCATAGCACGTTGTGTAAAAAATCTACCATGCGCTCTCAGACAGCTCCCTTGAGCCAAGTGCCTAGCAAGAGCTAAAGCACGGCAAAGTCGACAAGCCAGATTGCTCCCGACTTACCGGCCTGTCCGACTTGGGACTGGACCCTTCTTTTCTACCGCCACCTTGGGTCTGCCTTCCCCTCATTAGCATCTGCCACTGGGGAGGTGGCTAGCCCGAGGGACGTGGAGTAGTTTTCGGGGCTCTGCGACGCCTCCATTTTCGGGCCCCAGACTACCGCTCATGCCCCAGAGCATCGCTCCGCGCCAGTCCCACCGTGTTCAGCCTCAACATCCTGCTTCGGTTCCTTTTCGCACTCAATCACGTCCGCGTCTGCGGTTCATTCCCCGGAATGCAGCGCGAATGGCCTTTACTGGGCAAGCGACCCTCTCGAGGTTACCCTTGATAAAAGACCACCAAGTACAATTGCGACCGTGCGATTCTATAGTCTTTCGTATGCATGTGACTCAACTACACCCTTGATTACCTTGGGAAGTCAACATCAGCCCAGAGCTTTGTCCTCTCCGGGTTTGCAAACAGACACAAAGCATAAATGGCATTTCATCGTAATTCTCAGCTGATGTTTCTCGTGGTCTTGCGCATCGTACGGTCAAACTATCTTGTGTGACCTGCCCTCGGCCCTCGGGACGGAAACCCAGTGCGTATTCCCTCTTCCCAGGCCGTCTGTAGCTCAATCTGGACGCCGTAATTAGAGTACTTAACTGTCGTACTCTAGCTTCGGCGTCTCATCTTTGAAGTACTCCAAGCTATCTGTCCTACAGTCCAGCTCATCTCTCTGGTCCTCGGGGCTCAGGCGCCCAGTCTGTTTCGTAATTCCAGCGCGCCAAAATGGGTTCAATCCAGCAGGACTCGACGAACGGCACCGCCCCAGTGTCTGAGGCGTTCATCCGCGATGCCATCGACAAGTCCAACCTGAACGCGTTGCGACTTGCACTGCTCCAGGTTACAAAGGACCCGGAACTCGCCAAGATGAAGACACGCCGTCATGCTGTCCGTGGCGGGGCCATGTTTACTCATGTTCTTGTTGATGAAGACATTCCCAAGCTCAAGGAGAAGGCATTCGCATACCTCTCATCACACAAGCCAAATAGTCCGGTCCCGCCGCCTCCGTCCAAGGCTGAGGCCAGGAAGCTAGTGGATTTGTTTGGCGACGAGCCAATTGACGATCGGGTGTTCGAGTACGACTTTGAAGAACTGGCCTTTGAGGAGTTCCCCCGCGCTGCTCAGTGGTCTGATAAGAAGCCGTCGGCTGAAAAGATTGCCGAATTCAAGGTGGTCGTAATTGGTGGCGGCATTAGCGGCCTTGCGGCGGCGGTGCAGTTCAAACGTCTCGGCATCAACTTCCAGGTCCTCGAGCGCCAGCATGACATTGGTGGCACGTGGCTGGCCAACACCTACCCCGACGCTCGGGTAGATACATCCAGCTTCCTCTTCCAGTTCAAGTTTGTCAAGAACTATCCATGGTCAGAGTACTTTGCCACCGCCGGCGAGACCCAGAAGTACCTTGACTTCGTTGCCACAAAGTATAACGTCAAGGACCACTTTCACTTCAACCGCGAAGTCGTTAGTTGTGTTTGGCACGACGATGAGAGCGAATGGGAGCTCACCATCAAGCACGCCAATGGCGAATCCGAGTCGATGAGATGCAACGCCGTGGTCAGCGGCTCCGGCCTCTTTGCCACGCCCAACAAACCCGACATCAAGGGCATCAACGACTTCCAAGGCTCGGTTTTCCACACGGCCCAATGGGACCACAAGGTCGACTATCTCAATAAAGATGTCGCGCTCTTGGGGACTGGCTCTACAGGCACGCAGCTTGCCTCGGCGGTGGCTTCCAAGGCCAAGGAACTCACTGTTTACCAGCGCACACCCAACTGGATCATGAGCATGGAGGGTTACAAAAAAACCATCGACAACAGTGTCCGCTACATCTTCGACAATATGCCGTACTACTGGAACTGGTATTGCTACTCGGCACACGTGACGACTCAGCAATTGCAATATATGCAGTCTGAAGACAAGGAATGGCAGGCCAAGGGCGGTATCATCAATGAGCGCAACGATGCGGCGCGAGCCGCACTGACCAGCTATATCGAGCTCAAGTCCGAGGGGATCCCTGGTCTCAAGGAAAAGCTGCTGCCCAAATACGCACCATTGGTCCGTCGCCTGGTCGTGGACAACGGTTTCTACGACACGCTCCGGCGCGACAATGTCAATCTCGTGACCGACGAGATTGAGAGGTTCACTAAGACAGGCATCAGGACAAAGGATGGTGTCGAACGCCATATTGATGTTGCCATTCTAGGAACCGGTTTCAAGGTGTCCCAGTACTTTTGGCCCTGCAAGTATATCGGGCGCGACGGGTCAACAATGGAGGAGCTATGGAAGAAGGACGGTCCGCGCTCTTATCTGGGCATGACGATGCCGGGTTTCCCCAACTTCTTTATCCTTTATGGGCCCAACCACCAGCCAAGGTCCGGTGGTTTCTACTCCTGGGGCGAGATCTGGATGCGATATATCAGCGGCTCGATTATCCATCTGATAGAGAGCGGCAACAAGTCAATGGATTGCCGTAAGGATATATTTGATGAGTACAATGCCAGGCTCGACGAGGCTTGCACGCCTCTCATCTGGGAGTCTGAGGGCGCTGGGTACTACGTCAACGAGTTTGGACGCCAGAGCGTGAACGCGCCTTGGCACACTGCAGACTATCACAGGATGGTCTTGAAGCCGAACTTTGATGACTTTGAGATCCGATAAATTTGTTGAAACATAGGGAGGCATATTTAGAATGATAGTCTGATCAACGGCCATGCAATATCATTCATTGTTCACAACTGTAATCTTGTCTGGCTTCCCCGCGCCAAGTGATACCGTCTTGCGTTTCTCCCCCTGTTTTGATCAATTAGGCAATGACCAGGAGAGATGCACGGTTAGATCTTTTGCTCTCTCACGCGTACGAAATTGGTCTTTGTGTTGGTTGAGCACCGGCTTCCGGCTATGGTCGTGGCTCGACGCTTACCCTGGAGAGACTACAGTTCATGTGACGATTGGTGATTTCCCAAGGGATAAACCGGGTCGTGATGGCTTTATGATGGCAGGTCAGACAGGGCAACGGTCTGAGAAATGTCGTCGGTCACAGTTACTGTCCGAAGACTGGGAACTAGATCAGAAATTCAGAGAACTTTAGTCCCCCCCCCCCCCCTCGGCTGATACACCCGCATATGTCTGCGCTGTGTTGTTTTGGTCTTGTGTACCTGCGTGCTTCATGTCCCTCAGCATCTTCATCGTCGTTTTACTAATCTCGATTGCTTCCTTCGCAGCGGCGGTTGCCGTTTTCACGCACTCTGTATTCTCTGTGATCCAGCTGCGGCCTTCTCAACCATCATGTTTGTGTCGATCAGTTCATTTTTAATATTTTTGATGGCATGGGCCGTGCCCTCCGCAGCTATCTTCGTCTCAGTCTGTCCGTTTCGGATGGGCTCGTGGATATGGCCGAGGCTGGGCGTGCTCTGCAGTTCGACAAGAAGGGAGAGGGTTCCTATAAATGCGGCTTTAAGCCCTTGAGGATCGACGGGCTGTCCGTTTCCGCTGTCGATATAAGACAGTGCCGTCTGCAGGTATCTGCTCAGTTTCGCGGCGTGCTCTCGATAGTTGGTGGGCCGGGTTAGATCCTCGGGCCAAAGGGTCGCCATGATGCCAGCGGCGCACTGGGCGATGCGACGGACACTGGGCTTTCCAACTGACCTTTCGGATTGTGTTGTGGCGCTGCAAATAGCTATTATTTTGAAAATTTCGTTCTCGCTGGTGATGATGTTTGGTTGGTTTGCCCTTGACAATCATGGCATGTGTTTTGGTCTGCCCTGCACATTGCGAGCCATTTACGTGGACAGACCATGAAAGTGCCCAAGGTGGTGATGCAGAATAGGACATAGCTCAAGGAAGAGGACGACGATCACGTCTTGCGTGCATTTTTGGAGAATAGAAATCAAAGCAGGACACCACGCATTGGATGTGGTTGGACTTATGTCACTCCATCTACGGTCAGTCGAAATATAGGCGCGATCAACTTCTCTCAACCACGAGGATGTTTGTCCAACCTGAAACAGGGGCTTAAACTGACCAAGCATTGGCGTATTCCCGCAAAGTCTGTCCGACTACATATGATAGCATTGGCTTGATTAAAATAACCTAGCTGGGTCGGATGTGCGACTAGAAGCTATGCATGGCCTCAATCCGATTCGTCTGAGCTCTCCTGGTAGCCGAGATATCCGGCGCGACCAGCTCAAACGCGTGTGGTAGCCCTGGGTAAACATGAAGCTCAGTCTCGATGTTCTCCGCCATCAGCCGTGTTGCGTACGCTACGCTCTCGTCTCGGAATATGTCCAGCCCGCCTACGTCAATGTAGGCTGGCGGCAAGCCCGCCACACTTTTGGCTCGCGCAGGGGCTGCATATGGGGAGACGTCGGCATCAGGCTTGCCAGCCTTGTCTTCTCCCAGGACCGACGTCCACGCCGTGACGTTGTCTGAGGTTTTCCAAAAAGCAAGCGGCTCGACGGCTTCATTGGGCTTCACGTTCCGGTCGTCAAGCATAGGATAGACGATCAGCTGCTTCGCTAGCGGCGGCTGCAAGTTCTTGTCTCTGGCCATCAAGGCGACTCCAACAGCCAGGCCACCGCCTGCACTTTCTCCATAGACAGCAATCCGCGATGGGTCAATGTTGAATTTGTGTGCATTTTCGTGCAACCAAGGAAGAGCCGCATAGCAGTCACTGACCAAGGTAGTGTTCTTGCTTTCTGGGGCTAGGCGGTAGTCGACAGTGAAGATGGGAATCGACGTTTGGCTGACAATGCGTGCCAAAGGTTTAACATACATCTCTGCCGATCCTACTATCATTCCGCCGCCATGGAAGTGCAGCAGCGCCGGCCCAGGCGACCCCCCCTTGAGGTCCTTCTTAACGAGGCCGAGGATTGGAACTTTGTGACCATCGGAAGCTTCTGTGTGATAGACTGCCTGCTCTACGTCAGGCGAGTCTGGTATCTTGTTGAGAAACGCGACAACCCCAGCATTACGGGCCTGACGAGACTGGGGTATCTCTGATATTGAAAGCTTTGGTCGGTTGGAGAGGAAAGGCATGAGTGGTTCAAAGCACTTCAGATACGACGGGTCATATTGCAAAGGCATGGTGACGGCCGAATCAATCAATTTGGGGCTTGCTCAGGACGTTCGGCGGTGCTATTCTCTGTATTTCCCCGCCGCTAATGCCAAGGCTGACTTTTATGGCCTTTCACAAGTCCGAGAGACTAGTTAGTAATCGCGGAGCATCTCTATGAAGCTATACATCATTGCCGAGGAATTAGCCACAGCCAAGCATGTAGACTACGGAATAGTCCGTAGTAGTACCTCTTTATTAACTTGTACACTTCGTTGCACACCACGCTAATCAAGCCATTCACTTCTCCACAAAGAAAGTGCATCTAGGTTGCGCAGCGTCGTGGTGTGCCATGCGGCAAATCCGAAAATCCAAAAAACTGTCATCTGATCACCTGCTCATCGTCTGAGGCCCAAATGCCTAACAACTTTGACGTCTATGTTGAATGATCTTGCGGCCACACCGGCACCGTCCCTGATTGAGTTGGTCTCAATACGCGGCCCTAGACTAGACTAAATGCCAACCCCTCGGGAAGCCACACAAGCATGCAGCATTATCACCTCGGCAACATCACCATACTGCCAGCACAACAAGAAGAATGGACTCGCCCCTCGGCAAGGTTTACGAGTGCGGACAGCAGAGACTGACGACACCTCGGGCTGCGACTGTACAAATGCAAAAAATTCGAACAGACCGGAGTGCTCATTCAGGTACACCGTTTATTAAATTCAAGTCCCTACAGTTATCTCGTATGTACCTTCTAGGGTGATAGAAGATAATGTTAAGCCATAAGTAGATGGCTTGTATGCGGCATTCTAATGAGACTTTCGCGACTTCACGTAGCAGCATTGCAGGCGGCTTCATTGTGAATTCGTAATAAGGTGAGTGGTGCGGCTGCTGTTGCATGCAATTGCCCTCACCTCAACTGGAATGAGTGCGGAACTTCTGTGTACGGATTGTTTGGACCCATACAGTACTCCCGAGGCGTGAGATGTGACATCCACTGCAACGACTACAGTCAAAAGGTGCGGTCAAGAAAATTTTCGTAATAGCCTCGGATCTATAGTTGACTATCCCTTCGAGTGTGCTAAAGCTGCCCAGGCTTCACCATGGTGTTTTCGGAAATATTGGGGAATAAGGTCGGTACTATCGATGTGCACACCAAAGAGATCAAGGAGTACGAAATTCCCACACCACTATCTCTCGTCCAAGGCGTCGCAACGGATTCTGAGGGACTTATCTGGTGGACTGGAACGGGCGCTGGAAACTTCGGCACCATCGACGTGGACACAGGCGAAGTCACTGAGATTTTCATAGCGGACATCCGCGCTGCCGGGAAGTCGACTTTGGTGGCGCAGCCCGGCAGTGTTGATACCTCGGCTGCTTTGTCGTTCCCAGGACCTGTACGCGTAGGAAATGATGGCAAGGTTTATTTTGTGGAGGGAAATCTGGTGTTCCTAGGCAACCGCATTGCGCGGTACGACCCAAAGACACAAGAACTGGTCGAATTCGAAACGCCCACCAGTCTCAGCGCGCCATGCGATGTGAACAATCAGCATCCGGATGCGATATACTTCGCAGAGTTCACAGGCGCACACCTCGGTCACGTTCAGTATTGAGAAGTATTTAAGTCAAAGATGCTACAATACACACTGTGTCCTCACGTGGATACTTAGCCATATACTCGCAGCTCATGATTCACGTTGTGGGAACGTAAAGAGCCGTAGTGACCTGAATCCGTCTACCATACATCTGTTGGTGTATCTATTCGCATAGTAGACAATACACTGCCACTGTGAACTTGCAGACACCACATTGAACCGAGTCGAGCTCATGACTCATGAGCCCGCAATCAGGTTCTTTCATCTTCCTAGCAGTTTGTGCATATCATCATAGGTTTCTAGGGTAAACGAAGACACGCATAAACATTACATTGGTAACATGTAAAACATCGTCTAGATTTGCGGCCCATTTCCAAGATCTGTATCGAATTTCGTCGAGCAGCTGTTCTTAGGTGATTCTTTGCCATTCTCTTCGTACCAACTCTGACTGAGCGTGTTTAAGTCTAATTCGCAACGAGAAGCCCTTCTTGGGTGGTATTGGGTTGGATTTTAATCTGTCTTGCACTTTTAGAATACGGGCATGGTAGTGCAGCTAGAACATCGAGTGCCTGGTCAGAGCACTTGACAGGTTAAGACTAATGCGTGGGCTCTGATCTATGCAAAGCGCGGCCTATGCCACGATGAGAGACAAATTCTACCCAGGACAGGAAGTTGGCACTTGGTCACACTTGTACAGAAGTAGTCTTGACAATGCATACACCTGTTGCTGCGGCACTTCGCATGAACGTGCGTATGATCGCACGCTAATGTCTCGCCAACCGCCAACAGTATCAATTTCAGTGAAAACAGGGAACATTCTTGATTTATGTCTTCTCTTCTTCTTCTCCAACTATTATACACTTGTAGGCATGTATGGGAGCACCTCATAGGCGAGTCTTGATAGAATCCCGAAGAACGGCACCTCCGCTCGCAATACACAGCTTTCCAGTCTCCGCAACCTTTGTCTGGAACTTGATCACATTGCCCTCGCGCCACATTTCCACGCGAAGCGTCTCTCCAGGATTGACTGTTCCCACAAACCGAGTCTTGATGCTTTCGATGGGCCCGTAGCTAGAAACCACATGCTTCGTGGTGATACCAAATGTGCAAAGACCATGCAGGATAGGCGTCTTGAAGCCAGCAGCGGCACTAGCGGCGGGGTCAATGTGAAGAGGGTTCCTGTCGCCGTTGAGGCGATACAGAGAGGCTTGGTTGGGCGACGTTTTCTCCTCTCCAACCGTATCCGGCTTGCGGTCAGGCGCAGTATAGACGGCCGTGGCGCTGCTGCGCCCCGTGCGGGAAGATGCGCCGCCAAAGCCACCAGCACCACGCATGAAGAGAGTGAGCTCGTTGTAGAAAATCTCCTCGCCTGTGGCCTCCTCTTTGGTGACAGTACCAATGATGGCGACGCTTGCCTTGCCCTTGTCCAGGATGTCGACGAGCTTGCTCTCCGATACAAAGATGCCTTTTGTAGGGATGGGATATTTGCGAATCTCAAGGTAGTGCTCTCCGTGCAGTATGTTGTTGTAGGAGTAGTTGGGAACCAGGTCCTCCATTTTGAATGGCCTGTCAGCCGTCGTGCCCGGAATGACACCGAAAGAAGGCAGCACGTGGAAGTCGGGGTTCTTCTCAAAGACAAGCGGAAGCTGCGACGAGGTTGCGCCGAGTGATATGTTGTACAGGATGACATCCTTGTCGGTGATTGTCAACTTGGTCGGTTGTGGTGCGGCAGCCTTGGCCTTCGCGATGGCGTCTAGCCAGCGTTGATTGCCAGGAGCGGCAGCCTTGGTTTTGCGAATGTTGGCCATGACGCGCTCCCGGGAATCGGCAGGGACCTCAGGACTGCTCGTCTTTCCAGGCGTGAAGGCGACAATCTCGCTCCACTTGTTCAACACCGCCTCTGGGGTTAGAGGAGTGTCAATAGGGAAGTCATAGCCGTCAGACCGCTGATAGGTTGTCCTGGCCTGCCAGCCACAGCCGGCCTCGTAGATTCTGCCGGTGGCGTCGCTGGGAACCTTATCGGAGGACAGAAGCAGGACAATGGGTGCCACATAGTCTGGCTTGCGAGACTTGACGACCTCGTCCGGCAGCACTCCTTTGGTGAGGTTGGTCCCTGCCGACGGCGAGATGCAGTTGACGACGATGTTGTTCTTGCGGCCTTCGATGGCCAATGCCTTGGACAATCCCACAATGGCTGTTTTCTGGTTCCATGTCAGTACCTACGAATATCCCAACCTGAAGTCATTGACTGCTGTACTTACTGCTGCCGCGTAGTTTGCCTGACCGTAGTTGCCGTAGGTACCACTGGTGCTGGTGGTGTTGACGATTCTACCGTACTTCTGCTTGAGCATATACGGGTACGCAGCCCGCGCGCACTTGTAGGTAGCGCGCAAGTGGACATTGTTAACGTCGTCCCACATCTTGTCAGTCATGTTCTGGAACGACTTGTCCCTTAGGATGCCGGCATTATTGATGAGAATGTCGATTCTTCCAAATGAGTCGATAGCAGTCTTGATGACAGCATCCCCATCTTCGACGGAGGAGGTATTGGGGACAGCCGTGCCTCCAAAAGCCCGAATCTCTTCGACGACACCATGCGGGTTCATCAGATCGTTGACAACAACGGCTGCGCCTAATTTGGCGAGGCTCAGACAATATGCTCGACCCAAGCTGTGTCGATGTAAGCTACGGTTAGGTAGTCAGATGGCAACGAGAATGCTTACCCAGCGCCGCCGCCCGTGACGACAGCTACTTTGCCATCGAATCGGATGTCTTCTCCCGCGTCGTTAGGAGGCAGGTTCTGTGACCGCTTGAGAAGCCCAACCAGGTCCGCTGTCGTAGAGGGATAGTCAGGGTCTGAAAAGTCGTTGACCTCGGCCCATTTCTTCAGCACGGCCCCCGGTGTCAAGCTCTCGTCGCACCGGAGGATGGCGCCCTTGGACCGCTGCCACCTGATTTTGGAAATGTGCCCAGCTCCGACCTCGAAGATGGAGCCGTTTTCGAAGGTGTTCTTGCTATGGACAAGAACAGCAACCAAAGGAACGACCCAGTCAGGCGTCAAAAGGGCAAGTAGGTCAGGAGGCATAATTGTCGCCGTCATCCTGCTTGCGGCCACTGGTGCTATGATGTTGGTGCGAATGTTGTACTTGGCACCCTCCTTGGCCAGGGTCTCGCCAAAGCCAATCATGCCAGACTTGGCCGCGGCGTAATTGCATTGACCAAAGTTGCCGTACAATCCAGCAGCGGACGATGTCAAGATGACTCTGCCGAACTTTTGTTTGCGAAAGTGAGCCCATGCCGCTTGGGTCGTCTTGTAGGCTCCTCTGACATGCACCGCTTGGATTGAATCCCAGTCGTTGTCTGTCATGTTTTTGAAGCTGACATCTCGCAGGATACCTGCATTGTTGATGAGGATATCGATTCGTCCAAACGCAGAAATGGCGGTCTCAACAATGGCGGCTCCGTTCAAGACGTTGTCGTAGTTGGCCACTGCTCTGCCGCCATTCTTGACGATCTCGTCCACAACCACATCCGCGGCCTGTCAAGAAAGAAATCAATTAGCGACGGTGGTGGGGTCCATCAGGGCGTATCGGGCTGTCAGCTTACCTTGGAATTGATGCCCTCGCCTTTGAGCGATGCTCCCAGGTCATTTACGACCACGCTGGCACCCCTGGCGGCGAAGAATTGGGCGTAGGCCTTGCCTAGCCCAGAGCCAGCTCCGGTGACCACCACAACCTGACCGTCAAATCGCAAGTCCATGATCAATTGATTGCGCTAAGAGCTATGGGCTGGGCAGCTCAATAATCTATAAGCGTTGAGTGACTGTGGTGTAGCAATTTTGCGTTTGCCACAAAAGCCCATCGTTAAAAAGTAGCAGGCGTCGTTGCGATTAGCCTTGTTTCGCCGAGGGTAGTGTCGCGCGTGCCCCGGACGCGAACGCCAGTAGCGTACTAAGGCCGAGGCAGATCGCCTATGAGCCGGGCCGCCGGCAAATACCAGGCCACCAGCGACAACGGAACGTGTCAGAACCGCTACAGAGCGAGAGAGAGGATTAAGCAGCAAACAGATCCTCCGTAATACAAGATCATTCAGGGGCAGCGTGTGATTCAAGATCGAAGGCCCGCATGTGTCAAATACGTGGACAATTGACAGCATTTCACTGCACCTCACCCCGACCAAATGTAGCTGGAATGCATTTTTGCAGACATACCAAAGACAATGCTTTACTCTTCTCATAGTCTCTTCTCATAGTCTCTTCTCATAGTCATTGGTGGAATGAGATACACAAGCATGCCACTATCTGGCCAGGCTAGCTATAGACTAGGTTCTCCCTATCAACCATTGCTTTAATAAATTGGGCTTGCGAACGGGTTTCGGCCGCTCCAGAACTTCTCCCAGCTAAGCGTCTTGTTCTTATTGCGGAACTGCTGAACACCGTGTTCGCCTTCGCCACCGGGAGCCACCATGGTGTGGAATGCCTTCTCCACAAGCTCGGCTTGTCGCTTGGACTGCGGCTGCAGCCACGCAGCTCGCGTCAACTCCTTGTTCACTGCTGCTGCCCGAGGGGCACACTTGGCCAACTGGGCCAAGTAGCTGTCGAGCTTGGTTTCCAGAGATTCGCCCGCGGCGGTGATTCCGTGGACAGCTCCGACCCGCCAAAGCTCTTCCGGCGTAATTTCCCGTCCCGAGAGCATACCCTCTCGTGCTATCGAGGGGCCCCATTCACGGACGAGAAATTTGGAGATGACGGCTGGACTAACACCAATCTTGACTTCGCTCAGCGTCCAACGAGCGCTCGGAGAGACCAAGCGGACGTCGCACGCGAAGGTCAAGCCTACTCCGCCGCCAAAACATGGTCCGTTGACGGCGGCAATAGTCGTCTGCGGTAGGTCGTCGATGGCGGCAAACAAACCGGCAACTTTGTCGTAGTAGTTGGACTCGCCCGACATGTCGCTAGTGTTGGTGCCTCCGCTGAGGTCCATGCCGGTGCAGAAGTATTTGCCCTCGGATTCCAGCACCACGTGGTATGTCGACGGATCGCTCTGTAGGCTTTTGAACAGGTCCGTCAGCCCCTCGAGCATGGCGTCGGTCATGGCGTTTCCGTTCTTGGGCCTCGTCAAAGTCACCTTGAGCGCCGTGCCGGAACGGGATACGCGGTATTCTCCCGTGTCCTTTATCACGTCCCATGTCCGCTTGCTGCTCGCAGGCGCCGTTTCCTTACTCGCCTGCTGTGTTGGCGCCGACTTGGTCCTCTTGGAGGCCAGCGCCGCACCAGCTCTGGATCCATAGGGAATCCCAATCTGCTGCGAGATCCACTGGCCTACCGAGATGAGTTTGTCCAAGTCGACTCCAGTGTTGATGTTGGCCTTCTCGAGTGTATAGATGACGTCTTCCGTAGACACATTTCCCCTCGCACCCGGGGCATAAGGGCAGCCACCGAGGCCTGCAACGCTGCTGTCAAAGGTTCGAATGCCCATCTCGTAGGCTCGGTACATGTTGGCAACGCCCTGCCCGTAGGTATCGTGAAAGTGTCCAGCAAGTTTGCTCGCCGGAACAGCGCGAAGCAGCACTTCCAGTAAGTCTTGCGTGTCCTTGGCCGTTCCCACACCCAAGGTGTCCCCGAGCCCAACTTCGTAGCAGCCCATATCGATGAATTGCTGCACTACTCGCAAAACATCATGGGGATTTGTCGGTCCAGAAAAAGGGTCTGAGAAAATGCAAGAGATAACGCTGCAGAAAGAACACGACGTTAGTTCAGGGTGTCTAGGTAGCTCCTGCGCTTCAATTTAGACGGAAAAAACTGGACATCTCTCACTTACCCTCGGACTTTGATGCCAAGGGACAGAGCGTCCTTTGTGACAGCCCTGGCCTGGCTGATAGCCTCATCGACACTGCAGTTCTGGTTGGCCTTGCTGAACGCTTCGGTAACCGATGCGAACACAACAATCTCTTCTGCGCCGGCTGCCTTTGCATTTTGTAGTCCCTTGGCATTGGGCGCCAGAACCGGAAAACGAAGGCTTTTCTGGGCGACTTGACGAATCCGGAGCGCCTCTTGCAAGACGTCACGTCCGTCGGCGAGCTGAGGAACCCATTTTGGAGAAACAAAGGATGTCGTCTCAATGTCTCTCAATCCTGTCTCTGCGAGCCGACGAATCAGCTCGATTTTGGTTTCCTTGGGCACCAGCTGCTTGATGTTTTGCAGGCCGTCTCTTGGGCCAACTTCAACGATGCGGACGTCAGGGTCTCGAACTACCGATGTTGAAAAAGATGAGCATGATGACAGTCGCGGTCGGATTTGCAGGCATTGAGAAAGGCGTCCTTGCAGGTTGCGACTTTTGGCGCCATTGAAGCGCGCTACGCCCTGCAAATTCATGCGCGACGGGCAGTATACCACCGCGCTACACATGTTCACGGAGAATATGCTGTCAGTCGCCAACAGTCGGGTCAGTCTACTCGCTCCCAGCTCTAGTCCCTTTGCTCTCCTTTGTCTTCTTCTACTCCAACGCCTTGTACCAAGACTCACGCGTGCAGTAGGCTTGGTGATGAGCGGTTGATGAAACTCTTAAGGTTGGCCGAGGATGAAGATGTGGAGCTTTCTATTCCCTCGGCAACTAGCCACAGCGTGCCGGGAGAGGCCCGGCATGCGCCTCAAAATTAGCATAATGAAAATGCATATTCGGTCAAGGTGCACTTTCGCCTTCTTGACCACAACGGTTCCAGGGCTGCAGCAATTGCTTGCATTCTGTTCATGTTGCGTGCAACCGCCTGGCGGCTACACCGCTGAGCTAGCCTTTTTTGTTGACGCCAAATGCACCTTCTGCTAAAGCTGAGCTGTGTTTGGCTCGAGGAGGCTGTAATCTCCAGCATGTACAAGCCAGTATCGATTGTACAGAATGACGACTTATGGAGGGAATTGTATTCACCGAGTACTAGTCCGAGGCCGGCGCTCGAACCGACCTGAAGAACACGGGGCATACCAAAACCTTCTCAATCCCACTGGTGTCCTTGATGGCGTCACCATCCACGGCCGTCAGCCTTTCAAGTCGGCGCAAGCACTCCAAGCTGTGATCAAGCGCAAGGATGATGATACTCGCCTACATTCCCCCATGCTGTACCAGTCTACGGGTGATTACCCCAGTCAAAGCGATGGCAATGTGCGGGGGAATTTCCTCTTGTCCAATGAGGCGGTGGTCAATCAAGTGCCGTTGGCATCGACCCCATACCCCGCACTACGGTGGGTCTCAGTATGTACTACGTAGTAGGGGTGACAAGCTTTGGGTCAGATGTCCCACGAGTAATAAAATCAGTGTAGATGCAAAAAAGTCTTCAAACTCGGTGATACGCTCTAGGTCACGGCTACCTGGCGAGGAAAGTATACAAGGAGACGCACTACAGGAGACTATGCAAATCTAGGCTTCTCCTGAGCTACCACATGAGGGACGTGCAATATGACTCGTCAGCACCTTTTCCCCTGCAAGAGAGGGTGAACTGTCGAGAGAAGGGGCGGGTCACCAAGCAAGTCGCCGCCCAATACTCAATATGCGTCTTTGCGTAAGCTTGTCTCACTGGCCCCTCTCTGAAATTTGTCGTTGCGATAGGAGCGTCCGGCTGCAAGAAACCCGAGGCTAGCCTAGGCTTCCTCGGCCACTACCTTGCTCACCAGGCCATCAAAGTAGGCCCTATATAAAGAGCTAGGCTATGCATCTAGTAATGTGTAGGCGTCATACCCGAATGACATACACATATGCTGGTTTCCCGTCGCCCAACAAATCCCCAAGCCCATACACGCAATTGTACAAGCTTCTTTCGAACTCACTATTATGCCTCTCCTTTCCCAGAGCTTGGCCTGGGAGCTGACTGCGGCGTCGTGGTTGATTGTAATACCCTCTCTGGTATGTCGACTCACGAGGCAGACTTCTGCTACTACTCTCGTTCCCTACGGCTGGACGAGTCCGCTGACTTACTCCTGCTTTCCTAGGCAGTTTTGTATTTCCTCGCCAGTGCTGTCTACAACCTCTTTTTCAGTCCTCTACGGATCTACCCGGGCCCGAGACTATGGCAGGTTTCGCAAATTCCGCTGTCGCTCGCATGGATGTCCGGAGCTGGGCATAAAAGAATCCTGGAACTGCATCAACAATATGGTGACGTTGTCCGAATCTCGCCCAACCAGCTCAGCTTCAGCTACCCCGAAGCATGGAACGATATAATGGGCCACCGCAAACGCGGTCAAAGCGAGCACGGCAAGGATCCCGATTTTTGGATGGGAGACGATAAATTGACACTTGTTGGCTCCGATCGCGAAAGGCATGGTCGTCTGCGAAAGATATTATCGCACGGCTTCTCGGCCCAGGCCATGATGGAACAGCAAGCCACTTTTCAACACTACACTTCTCTACTCATTGATCGACTGAAGGCAGCCTCAGCTGGGGGTCGCGAAGCCGTTGAGATGACAAAGTGGTTCAACTGGGCTACCTTTGACATGGCTGGTGACCTCATATTCGGCGAACCTTTCGGCTGTCTCGACAAGTCCGAGTGGCATCCTTGGGTCAAACTCATCTTCATGCACCTCAAGGGAATTGCGATTTCGACCGCCATCATCAGGTTCCCCTTTTCTGATACCATCATTAAAATGATGACCCCAAACAAGGTGGCCAAGGACATTGAAGCCCACCATGAGTTTGTCGAGGCTCTAGTAAGCAAGCGACTTGCTTTTGACCGTCCCAGGGCAGACTTCATGGAATCGATGATCAAAGCTCGCGAGAAGAATGTGAGTTAGTTCCAAGGTCTGCGCCTCAGCGACTGACTCTTGCCCAGCAAATTTCACACAGGGAGATTCTTGCTAATGCCCACAACTTGATTGTGGGAGGGTCTGAAACCACTGCTACGACTCTTGCAGGTGCCTGCTACTTGCTAGCGATGAACAAACCAGTCATGGAGAAGCTCTACGAAGAGCTGACATCTACCTTCAGCAGCGAAGATGACATCAACCTCCTCAGCGTCCAGAAGCTCAACTACATGTTTGCGGTATTACATGAAACCTTGCGAATTTACCCAGCCGTGGTTGCTGCGATTCCTCGCAGGGCGCCTCCGGAGGGATCCACCATTGGTGGAAAGTACATCCCCCCCAATGTGAATGGACCCTTCTCTATGTATTTGCTACGCGAATTCTAATATTGCCTCTTTCAGACCATCCTGGCAATCTGGCAGTGGCCATTGTTCCACAACCCAAAGTTCTTCAAAGACCCCGAGTCTTTCGTTCCGGAGCGATTCCTTGGCGACCCAAGGTATGATGGCGACCAAAAAGCAGCGGTACAGCCGTTTGCAGTTGGGCCACGTAACTGCATTGGCAAGAAGTAAGTTTGGCTTGTAGACGATCTTGCAGAGCTCCAAGCTAATATCATCATAGTCTTGCATATGCCGAGATGCGTCTGATTCTGGCCAAATTGATCTGGCACTTTGACATTGGGCTTGAACCCGGAAGTGAGGGATGGATGGACAGGAATGTCGGGTACTTGCTATGGGAAAAGCCAGAGTTACTTATGCGTTTAGTTCCACGAGAATCTCAAGAGACTCAGTGGGGAGAATTGCAGGTTGATGGTCAAGAGCGTAGGCCTACTAGCCTAAACAATTGAAATTTGCGTAGGAGAAGAATATGCTTAGGTAGATAAAGTGCATGATATATACTTCTAGTGGAATCCCGAAGTTTCAATAACCCTATTACTCTATTAAACTTAAGTGTTATTACTAACTAATTAAATTATATTTCCTTTGAGTTAAAGAGTTAAATCTACTTATTATCTAAGTTATTATAGTAAATAGCTTTTAAACTAGCTATACTAGAATTAAAAAGTTAAGTCTATTTATTATATAAGCTGTTCTATTAAATCGCTTTCAACTTCGCTATTTTTAAGCTAAAAAAAAAGGGGAGGGTGAGGGGGCTGCTAAAAAAGAACAATTGTATAAAAACATGCCTATTAATTAGTGCATTGATCTCTCCCTTAGCCAGAAAATATCTGCATATAAATTATCAGCCCTGTCGAGAGGGAAGATCGTGTCCGGCACCTAGGTGTGGTCGGCTTTGAGGGTTTCGAAATTGTCATGAACAGGATGCTGCGTCGGCACTTGGAAGTCGAGACTGAATGTACCGGGAGATTTAGTTACCACAGGTCTGCTGCCTCATCCTACTGCTCCATAGAGCAAGCAGTGTCAGAGATCTCACCCGAGCCGGCTTCGTGCCCGGCCATCTGTTGAGGTGCAGGAGTGCTGCTGGCACCCGCCCAGCTTCCTGTCTTCATATCGATCATGTTGGAGGAGAGACCATACCGGCTCCAGGCCACGGCACCAATCCTCATACACTCAACGCAAGCCATCACTCTTCATGGTCAGGTCCGGTGGTCAGATCAGCTCAGAGCCACGGGACTTTTCAGAGGGATATATTGAGACGGCAACGAAGCACACTGAGTCCGCCTTGGGCTGGAGGGGGCACTGCACCGCTTCCAAGTAACAATGGTACGCAACATACAGGGGCAAATTCGCTTAGAACGCATAATCTCTGAGAGAAGATGTATGAACAGTGGGGAGATGCAGCCTTGTGGGCGCGTAATTTCCCCTCAATCAGTCGCTTAGTGTGCGACTCGCATTCCAACTGAAAGAGAAAACTGCACCGTAGTAGACTCTAGGCATAGACAAATATACGTGTACAGCTTGCCTCCAATGAATTAGCCCCTCTCTCCTCGAAACGCAAATTCTGCGACGACCATGGTTTTTATCCATGGTTTTATAGAGATAGATAGCCCAACCCCGTAGACGTGTAACTATCATCGCGGCTGCGTAGCCCCGTCGGGTCACCAGTGACGGAACACATGACCGGGGCAAATAGGTACCGAAACGCCTACTTGACGCTGAACTAGCGAATTAACAAAATAACCTTTTTATTAGCTTTTATTAACATATATAATAAGCGAATGCCGCAGACAAGCAAGTGCCGCACTTTTCCTAACCTTCCAATTAAGAATCTTAATAAAAATATAACTAACTATTTAATCAATTAAAATTAATTACTATCCTCTTCTTTAGAGATCTCAATTATTATCTCATAGGTCCTTAAGTTATGACTAGGTTGGCAGCAAAGCCTATAGCGCCTTTCCCTCAATTATGCCCCCCTTCCTACCCCTTAATTTTCAAGCAATTTAGCTTCCCCTTCAATATTAAGGACTATTTAATTAATTGCATCCCTTCCTTCTTATATAGTCATCTTCCCTTTATTTTGCAGCCAGGTCCGCTTAGCTCTGCGCCTCCTATTAAGAGTCGCATTTGCCTGCTAAAGGTCCTATACCTTAGACTCTAATAATGCCATTCAATGTATAATCACTTCTGCTCCTTTAGAAAGAGAAGTCAAGGCATTTAAGATAGAGGCTGGGGAGCTGCTTTGGAGCCTATGAATTTATCTCTTTAAGTATTCTATCTAAGACCTAGCCTCGCTAGCTATCTTTAGTATTGCTAAGACCTAAGGGTTAGGTAGGCTAGGCTCCTCCTTAGTAGGCATTGGAGTCTATATATATATATATATTAAGCTTTGAAATTATTACTTCTAAGTATAAAGGAATAAGCCTAGCCTCTTTAAAACCTCTCTTAATATTTTTCTTTATAAGGGAGGCTTAGAAGATAATATAAAATGCTAAGAAGAACTTAGTCTTTAAGATATAA